>JAKTVH010000052.1:4088-59214 GCA_030557105.1 Candida frijolesensis | reverse complement strand
AAATCGGTATTGAGAGATAAATTGAAAGCTGTTCATTTGGTTGATGAATTAATCGAACCAGGTACCGAAGTCACGTTGAATGTTGATTGGCAAAGAAGAATCGATATCATGCAACAACATACTGGACAACATTTATTATCTGCCGTATTTGACACGTTTGGATTGGAGACTTTGAGTTGGTCTATGGGAGAAGAAATCAATTATATCGAGTTGCCAGAAAAAATTAATGATGAATTACTTGATGATGTTCAGAATAAAGTCAATCAGTTGATCGTTGAAGGAATACCTATTAAAGTAGTTACCCCTGATCAACATGGACATGAAGTGGATGTTTCTCATTTACCAGATGATTATGATTTAAGTAAAGGGATAATCAGAATTGTTAAAATTGGAGAATTGGATGCTAATCCATGCTGTGGTACTCATTTGACAAGTACTGGCCAAATCCAATCGATTGTTTTATTACACCAAGCTCCAATTAGAGGTGGTCATTCAAGATTGTACTTCACATGTGGTGCAAGAGTTGCCAATGTCTTACGTAAAGAACATGAAATTTTACGAGATGTTGCCACTAATCAATTATCTTGTTCTATTGAAGTGGTTGCCGAGAAAGTTGAATTGATGAATTTGAATTCGAGGAAAATAAATCAAACTGTTAATGCGTTATTGAAAGAATTGGCTGGGATGGAAGCAAAGAAGATTTATAATAGCTTTAAAGACGGCCAAAAAGTAGCATTTGTTTACCGTGCTGATCTTCCCGAATTTTTAACTTCAGTGAATAAAGAATTGTTAACTTTGATTAATGGTGATTCATCTATTGATTTAAACAACAACCAAACTCTTATTTTTCTTAATGGTGCTCCACCAAATGGTGGAACAATTAAAATTACTGGACCAGAAGCTACATCGATACAAGCGGAATTGAAACAAAAGTTATCCAACTTGAAAGGTGGTGGTAAAGGTTCTTCCTTTCAAGGGAAAATCACCAAGTTTGAAAAGGGTGAATTAGAATCGGTTTTAAAGTATTTAAATTCAATATGTACATGAGAATATATAGATAAATACACAAAAAAATAAAAAAGTGTAGCCTAACGTTTGACCCAGGTTGGGGATTTTCTAGCCTTAAGTTTACCTGGTTTCTTTCTTTCAACAGTTCTAGCATCACTCTTCATTAATCCAGCTTTGGATAATCTTGGTTTCAACAAAGGATTAAATACAATCAAGGCTTTTGAAATAGCGTACATTATAGCTTCACTTTGTCCCTTATCACCACCACCAGAAACCTTAGCAAAAACATTATAATTACCTTCTTGTTCTATAACTTGGAAAGGATACGTTATATTTCTTCTAGAATAGAAACTAGTGAAATATTGATTAATTGGTTTTCCATTAACCAAAACTTCACCTTCACCTTTAACAACCCAGACTTTGGCTTCACACAGCTTTCTCTTCGCCTTACCAGTGGCTCTACCAAACTGATCCAACGTTTTTGCCTTAACAGCTTGGGCAATCTTATTCAATGAATTAGTGGAATAACTTTTTAAAATCGTGGTGACTTCCGGAGGCATCAATTGTAAATCAATGCATCTTAATCTATTCAAAATGGTAATTAAATCACGGTAATGGATATTCTTAACTCTGGTACCAGAATTAGTTCTTTTGGTATATTCATCAAACCCAATGAATTTATTGTTTTGGATTTCATCATCAGGAACAATTCTTGTAGGTAATCGCTGATATTTCTTTAATAACGCTTTCAATTTATTGACATTATCTTCATGTACTGGATTCCCGCCATAAAAAGTATTCAAAGCGGGCACAGTCCTAACTCTTCTGATTTCTTCCATGGTTAAGTTTTCTGTGACTTGTCTTGGTGGTTGCTTTTTTGGTTGTCTTGGTGCTTGACCGGATGGTTTGTTTCTGAAGAATTTTGATGGTCTAGGAGGTGCTCTAGTAGCCTCATTGAATTGCAAGACAGATTGGTGAAATGGTCTTTGAGGTATATGAAGACCCCTGAACCTTGTGATAAGTCTTGAATTCATTTGTAGTTCAAAAGGCTTTATGCAATATGAAGGTTTTGTTGGTGCAGACAACCAATAGATATTTCACCAAATAAGAAAAATTTTCGTTTCTCGATCTTGAAGAAATATTTTTTTTCTGCAAACACACGAAAATGAACGCACATGACAAACAATCACGTGAAAAATTATACATTGAGTACTACAAAAATATTGTATATACTGGAACTATAAACAATGCTTAGTTAAGCAAACTTGCTATACTCATTTTATGACTTGGCTGTTCAATAGGAGCTATAGTAGAAATAGCAGTAACAACTGGTGCCGCTTGTGCAACAGCAACTGGTGGTGGGACGACACTATTTGGAAGGGAAATGGTAACTGGTACAGCAATCGTTGGTTGTGCAGCTGCTTCAACTGTTGGTGGTGAAGTTGCTGCAACAACAGTAGCAGTAGCATCTGAAGGAATTTCTTGCTCAATTGGTGGTGGTGCAACAACTTTTTTAGGCTTCTTGGTCTTGTGTTTGTTCTTCTTTCTCTTCTGCAATAACAATTTGTAATTTGTAGAATGCTTTGTCATGTAATAATGGCGAACACAATCAGAAACAGTTCGTAATCCTAAATGTTTCGTAATTAGGTGGAAATTCTTACCGTGCAATGCATAAGCGTGACAAAATATCTCATGTTCAGCTTCAGTGAAATTCTTGCTCCAATCAGTATGAATACGTTTAGCCCATTGTTCTTTATCTTTAACTATGTTGTTGTCGTCCATAAATGAGCTCTTGTCGTCGAGGCATAAATCTGGTATAGTAGCAGCAACTCTGTTAGCTTTATTCACAGGATCTTCCAAGCTGAGCAAAAGAACCTTGAGTTCATCATCACTCACTCTATACCTACGAGTGCTACGTGCCCTAGCCTCAATGCCAGGACCACCACCACTTTCGCTGCCGCCAGACCCAACTGCAGTAGCAACAACACCATTGTAGATTTCTCTCTTGATTTCATCATTTCCAGGTGGTCGTACGACATTAATTTGTTGAGCCATCTTCACCTTCTGTTGTTCGTAGACCTTCATCCTGGTGTTGTATTCATCAAATAATAACCTTTTCCTCAAATATATAGAATGGTTCTTATTCTTCAATTTGCAAATTAATGGTTTCCTAATTTTTTGGTAGTGGTGAAAATTATGTGCAAATATTGGGTATTGTCTGAGATTGGTTATTGGCTTAGCCAAAGCATATTTCGAACACGAGTCACCCATTTCAATGTCAAACTTTTCTTTCAACTGCGCAAACTCTGTTTCAATCCTGTTCAATGGGTATTTGTATTCTTTGATGGTATCAAATTCAGCTGTAACCACGGTTGGTTCAGTCATTTGGATGGCTTGTTCTTCCTTCTTTTGATCCTTCACCCGATTCTGTTCAACACCCATTGCTTCAACTTTTATCGGCGCTTCAATCTTTTCAGACTCTAATGGCTTTAGTTCCAATTTTACTTCCGTTACTACCTGATTAATGTGCCCGTTGGTATCATCATGTTCAATTGTGATGTCTTCATCCATTACTTTATGCACCTTTTCCATTTCTTCTTCCTCTTCATCTTCCTCCTCCTCTTCCTCCTCCTCTTCCTCCTCCTCATCATCTTCGTCTTCCTCTTCTTCATCATCTTTGGAAATAGGTGAATTTCTATCTTCGTATTGCTTTTTATCAACTGGAATCAATGTACTTCGATGGCCATATTTATATTTGTAATCTCGAGGCTTACTATAGCTGGAGTTTCTCGGTAGTGAGCTTCCATACGAGTTTCGTCCATAATAAGAGTCATGCCCTGTGCTGTTAGTCAAAGACGAAGACCCCAACGGTACACTATTGCTTCCCGAACTGAAAGTTGCCGCCCCTCGCATTCTATCTTTTGCTGAGTATCGAGAGGGTCCAAATCCTCTACTTGATTTCCATTTACTCGTGTTTATACCTCCATCGTGACTTGAGTACGAGTCATAACGATCTTTTCCTCTATATTCTCCGCCAGTTGCATTGTTCAGTCGATATTGCTGGTAGGTAGTTGAAGATGTCGTTGATGAGTTGGATGACGATGGTAGTCGAGATTCGCCTCCACTGGATTTTCTCCATGTATCGTTACGTCCACTGCTAAGGTAATAATCATGATAGTTTCCGTAGTTGTTTGTGTTGCTGTTGTTATAATGCGATGATGATGATGTATACGAGCCGTTTCTTGATAGCGAGGGTGCTCCTGAATTTGAATCTTTCAGATGAGTCAAGGCGGAGGAACCAGCTCCGTTGCTTTTGAAATCTCGTCGTGATAGCCCTGATAATGATGTGGATGATTGATTGCTGGAATTATTTGAGTAAAAGTTTTTCCTTCGTGTTTTTCCATAATCTAGGTATTCATTATATCGTGACGAGGGACCCCCTCCTCCACGTGAATTAGACGATGACATGATGTGTTCCGTATGGGGAAGTAGTATCTAATAGATTGTGAGTATAAAATAGGGGATTAATAATTGTAATGTCAGACAAAATGTGCTGTTATTGTTTTCTCTTTTGAATTATACGATATAAATGAGTGAATGGGTGTGGAATAAATACAATAAACTAGATGACCAGTATATTTCGTCCTGAGTCGAATACTTTAGAATGATTAATGATACAGGTTGTTGGGATGGTTGTGTTTCAAAGGGAATTAAAAACGTAGAAAACAATTAATAAAGGAAAAGTAGTTTATGTAAAAGAAGAAGTAGAAAAAAAAAAAATCCAAAGAAGGGAGAAAAACAGTTTAGTATAATTTTAATGTGTGTTACGGTTAACACAAGGAAGCCCAAAAAATTTTTTTCTGTTGTTTCCATA
This sequence comes from Candida frijolesensis, assembly GCA_030557105.1. Lineage (NCBI taxonomy): Eukaryota > Fungi > Ascomycota > Pichiomycetes > Serinales > Debaryomycetaceae > Candida > Candida frijolesensis. The sequence continues at coordinate 54,332 of JAKTVH010000052.1, read as the reverse complement.
ATTTCTCTCTCTCTTTCTCTCTTTCTTTCACATAGAAAAAGATTACAACACAATAAGACAACTCAAAAAGCAAAACTAAAAGTGTCATGATACTTTTTTTTTGGTTGCCTCTTTTTTCTTTTCTTTTGCCATTGGTATTACTATCACCATTTTTACTTCTACACTTACAGTTATCACGCAGTTGACTTTCTTTCAATTAGATTATAAATATCTCCCATCTGTTTCATTCATTTATTAGATTTTCAGCTATTGTCATGTAACACAATATACTTGGTCTACCACAAAACAAACACTCGATGATTTTCTACGATTGTGGATAACCAGCGACTCACACACACACACAAACAGTATGATTATCTTCGGATCACCTAAATACTTGCGGGTGTAAAGAGCTTAGATGTTCTTCCCTTTGGAACAGCAGGGCATAGACAAATTAGATAAGACACATCATGGGATCACGCAATCAATAAGCTGCCTTTACTCATTGACTCAGTCTTTGTGTCGGTTTGAAATGCATGTGCCAACTGGTCTCTACAGTTTTCGATTATTATCATTAATGCATTAAATCTATTGTACTCTATTCTATTCTATTCTATTTAATATTTTCTTCAAAATACCGATGTTTTCAATGCTCTTCACTATGTCATCATATGAGGCATTCAATTTAATATTTTTGGTAGATTTGGCAATTGATATCACCACACATCCACTGCTTTCTAATGCATTCAAAATTTCCACAAACTCACCGTATTTTAACAGACCAATCAAATTGTTCATTTCGTATTGCTTTTTGTAAAAATCGTAAAATACATTCATCGAAAGGTTTTTACCTGCCAATTCTCTTTCACAGTTATATAGTTGACACAAGATTGCTTTCTGAAGTAAGTTTAAATTAACCAATTTATTCTCAGTATTCCCAAATGAGGTCACGCATATCTTAGCAACGTGTTGAATCATAACTTTGTTCACGTTTCCAGAAGCCTGATTTGTTCTTTCAACCAACTCAATGGACTTATAACATATATCAAATGCCTTTCGCAAATCCCCTGAAATAGAGGCAGCCTTTTTGCAACAGAATTGCACTGCACCTGGATGGAAAAGTTCTTCTTCTAGACTTGATAATCGATTCATTATAATTGACTTGATTTGATCTGAGGTGTATGGCAAGAATTGTAAATTATCCAAATGTAAATTATTTCTAAGCAATTTTGGTAAAAAAGTATTGCTCAAATCCAATGTGTTTGAAATCCCAAGTAATATTAACTTAACTTTTGTCAGCGGGATAGTTTTCAGATTGGCCATTTTGAATAACTGAAACAAAAGTTGTTGATCACGAGTAATCAATGAATCCAATTCATCTAATAATACAATAACGTTAGAAAAGTTTTGATTCTCGTCATCATTCAACAACGTTATAAAATCATCCATAGTCTTGCGTTTATGAAATGAAATCGACAACTTGTTAACCAACTTGCAATATATTTCGTGAAAGATTTGTTCAGGAGTGTTCAAGGTCATACAATTGATTTTCACCACTCGTATACGTGAGGATTTTTCATATTGTTGTAATAGTAACTGGACTTGTGCAGTTTTACCAGTTCCTGGAGGACCAGAAATGTATAAACTGTTTGATACATTTGTAGATATACTAGTTGAAATGAAATCACGAATATGTTGAGCTTCTGTTTCTCGACTAGTCAATTGTAGGTTCATACAATGATTGTTGAAATTCGACCCACGTTGAAATAATGCCTTGGCACGAGAATATATGGTTGATGTTAGTTCTGATTCGGTGTCACTTCTCACGGGAGAAGAAAAGTTCAATCTCTTGACACATGATGGTTTGCTTCGTACTTCTAGTTCATCGAGCCTTATTCTTTTGACTTTTGTTGGTGTTTTAGTAGGGGTCAATGGCAAATGAGTATTTGAAATATCACGAATTGTTCTCTTTCTGGATGGAGTATTCATGGCTGAGGTAGTTATTATTAGTTAAAAACGTTCAAAAGGTTGAGAACTTTGAAAGGAAGAGATTTTCAATTCAATTTATACACTCTGTGTCAGCTGGCTGGAATCTGCATTCTTTATATCTGGCTCTGATGATGGACTATAGAAAAAAAAAAAAATAACGAGGTACAAAACACGTAAATAAAACTTTTTAAAAATTTTGTCGTGTCACAAATTTTTGTTCGTGTAATGTTTCGCGAAATGAATTGCAGATTAATTTAACCGAATTAGGAAATCGTTTTTTTTTTTTTAACAAAAATTGTCGTCTCCTTTCATTTGTAATTTTGCAACACTAAACCTACTAACAAAAAAAAATCTACTTTGCGTACTTAGACCTAGCTCTCAATTTAGGACCATTCAAGTAAAACAACACTGGGATAGATATCATAGCTGCAGCTATAAATCCTAAAACACTTGATCCCCATCCAATTGGAAATTCATGTGTGGCCAAATTGTTAAATAACGGATTAGCAAATAATGGGAACACGGAAGCAACCACGGATCTGAATAAATCATTGGACGCAAACACAGAGGCAATGTACTCATGCTTGAACGAGGCACCCATGAAATTAAACAACGTTTGGAAGATCAAGAACGTTCCCATAGAGTTTATGGCCGCACCAATTAAAGGGCCAATCCAATGTGTATGTCTTGTTGCTGACCAACCGAAGATGAAATAGCCCACGGATAACAAAACACCACCAACAATCGCCATGGGAATAAACACTTCAGGGCATACAGTTTCCTTTCTCAAAATTGGTTTGGTGAACTGATGTCTAATTGTGGGAATGTAAAACGAGCATGCAACCAAAACCCCCGAAACAGAAGCAAAATAGGTATAGCCAAGTTCTATGGTGGTAAACCCTTTTACCCCGATGAAGTAAATTGGGAAAACTTCAAAGAAAAGATAAACAATGCTGTACACCAAAGCAATGTAAAGGTCAATTAATAACACAACTGGTTCCATGACGGTGATTTCCAACGGTCTCCATAAGGTATCAACTACCAATTCGTTAAATGTCATTTTGGAATTTTCAACTTCACCTTCACTTTTGAGTGCATTGTTACCAGTGATGGCTCTTAATCTTTGTGCTTTACGACGTAACAACGTTTTACTGAATGATTCAGGAAGTGTGAACGATAGTGTGAGCAACGAAAACCCACTAACGATACACATGAACCAAAACGTCCAATGCCAACCACCTTTTACCGTTAATATTGAACCAAAAAACGGACCAAAACTAGCACCACTGACAGCTGCCATACTCCAGCATGAAATTGCAACTGGAAGGTTCGCAAGACGAGAAATGTCAGCCACACTTGCTCCACCCGTGGCCAAACAAGGACTGGCAAAAAACCCACACAAGAATCTCAAAATACACAACCCAGCTATATTTTTAACTAATGCGGTTGGAACTTGCAATATAACAAATATGGCTAATGTGACGATATAAATGGATGTTCTGCCAAAAATTGCATTCTCCGACATAGGACTGAATATCAACGGACCCACACCATAGCCAATGACAAAGAGTGTCAAAGGTAATGTGGCCACAACTCGACCAACTTGCAAATCATGCATTAACTCTTCTATACCTGGCGTGTATACGGCAGAACCCATATACACTGACGTCGTCAAGAAGGATATTTGGAAAATGAAAAAAACTTTCTGGAAACTGGTCCAATTGACAGGATTTTCAGGATCATTTTCACCATCCCAAGTAACAATTATGGGTTCAGCAGAATCATCTTTAACTAGTTTTTCAGTGGATAAATTGGCGAGATATTTCTCCGGGATGATGTAATCTAATGATTCCTCAGGGTACGAAAAATATTTATGGGAAGACAAATGGTAGATTAATCTACCTACAAAGCTGTCTCTGATAAAGCGGTAATTCATGAGGATGTGATTTGAGAGAAAAAGAAATACCTATCAGATATTTGGTATATCAGACATATCATGCTTTCTTTATATAAACGTTTCAACAAACTGTCAAATGTCTCGTATGACATTGGGCTTATTTCCGTATTTATAGAGGCAGAAAAAAAGGTTGCAAATTATCGGAGATTTCCAGATCTCCATCAAGAAAAAAAAAAAAGCAATGAACTTATATACATCATTATACTTATAAATCTAGTTTCCGGTACATCAAGGGGTTTAGAAAAATTGTGGTGCCTTTCGCAAATAAGAGATTCCATGTGAAGACTACATGCTTTAAGCCGTGGGATGTACGGATTAACTTTGCTGAATGTAATGTAGTTTTCATATCATAATTACTTCTTGTATTGTATATTATGGCAAATGTTCAACTCTATCTTCAACAAGTACACAAGTCGTGTAAAAATGTACCAGCTTGACCTTTCTCTTCAGCTCTCATTAAACTTTCACCAATTAAGAACCCATCAACATGATCTTCATATTTGTATTTTTTAACATCGTCAACGGAGCTGATTCCAGATAAGGCCAACACCAAAACATCCCCCTTTCTATCACTGTTTTTGGCTTCATCAACCAAAGAACTGGTGGTGTTCAAGTCAACATCAAATGTGGTTAAATTACGGTTATTCACCCCTATGATCAATCCATCTTCTGTGGTGCCCTTGTAGGTCAATTTCAAAGCTTGTTTTAATTCTTCGCTATTGTTAACTTCCACCAATGGGACCATACCTAAGTCCAAAGAATACTCGTATAATTCATGTAACAATTTTTCATCATCTAACATCTTGACAATTAATAGGATAGTATCTGCACCAGCCAATCTACTTTCTAAAATTTGATATTTATTGAAAATAAATTCTTTTCTTAATACTGCTGGACGTTTGTAGACGGTGTCTGTTGGTTTGTCAATGACCTTTCTGATTAAGGTTAAATCATCCAATGAACCTTTGAACCAATGAGGTTCGGTCAAGACAGATATCGTAGAGCAACCATTAGTGGCGTAAGTTAAAGCTTGGTTGGCGGGATGAGCATTGACGTTAATGTCACCTTTGGATGGACTGGCACGTTTGAATTCCGATAATATGATGGTTTGATTTAAAGTGGATTGGGTGTATTTAAGACGATCGTAGAAATTAATCAACGGAGGAGCAATATCTAAACTCAATTCGAGTTCTAAATTTTCAAATGATTTACCAGGTAATGATTCGATGGCTTCATAGTCTATTTTTCTTTGTTTGTAAATCTTGGTCAAAATGTTTTCACTCTTGCTTATGGATTTACCCTTTCTAATAGACTCATTTTCTTCCCAGGTTCCACCATAAACGCTTAGTAAATTGTTAATCATCAACTGACCACTTTCACTCAAGATAGATTCTGGATGGAATTGAACCCCTTCAATAGTATACTTTTTATGTCTGACACCCATGATGACTTCGGGTTGAGTTTCAGTCACGGCAGTAACTTCCAAAACATCAGGTAAGGACTTTGAGCTACCAGCTAAAGAGTGATATCTGGTAACGGCAACAGATTGGGGCACATCTTCAAACATACCCTTGGAATCATGTTTGATGGTGGTGGTTTTCCCATGAACAATTTCTCCAGCATACGAGACATCACCTCCAAACACTTCAAAAATACATTGTTGTCCCATACAAACACCGAAAATTGGGATTTTACCCTTAAAATGTTTAATCACATCCCTGGAAATACCAGAGTCGGTTGACGGATGTCCAGGACCTGGTGAAATGAAAATTATATCTGGTTTAATCTTATTTTCAATTTCGGAAATAGTGATTTTGTCATTACGGAAAACATCAACCTTTCCACATTTAGGGGACTGGTATAAGTATTGGTATAAATTCCATGTAAAGGAATCATAGTTATCAATCATCAAAACATGTCTCTTAGTAGGATCGGAAGTCATAGTTGGTCAGTTGTATTTGATTAACACTCAACTCTGGTTACTTTACAAAAAATTTTTCAGTGCTAAATTTTCGGTAGGTCGGGTTTACTTTCGCACTGCGAATTTTTGAGTCATTTTTAAGATCTCGTTGATGAGGGTCGTTCTATAGACGACAGACTTTACTTATACCTAATATTAATATATTCGTAAATGTATATATAGAAATCTATGTAACTTTTCTTTTCTTAACTCTATGACTAATTGGCTCATAGTCTAATTTCGTGCCATTGCTACTATTGTATTCAACACCACTTAACATAATTGAACTGACAAATTCTAAGATCAACATAAATAACGAACTTAAAATGGCTAAACAGTAATTTGAAATAGAAACCCCAATATCTAACCAACTTCCTTCGGTTCTAACCAAAAAGAAGAAATTCAATGATAAGAAATCACTAGTTGAGATAATCAAGGTACTGATAGTGAACTTTTTAATTTCCAATTGATGATTCATGATACCAAGACAAGTAGACAACAAAACATATGGAATAATCAACTTGAGCATCAATAACGCACCCATTGAGAATGGGTCAAAGATTGGAATCAAACGATAGACAGAATCCAAAGAAAACGATGAAATGGAGGCAACGTTACCAGTACCGAAAAATGCCAATTGCAAAAAGAAGAATCCAATGATGGTAATACGGATAACTTGTAACCAATATCCTTCTGGCAATCTACCTGTCTTTTCATGGGATTCAACCAACTCCTTGTGAGAAAATTTCAACAATTCTTCCATCGACAACCATTGAAGTAAAATCAACGAGAATCCAACGTAAAATAACAATTCAAATGAAATTGTCAATATGACGAACGTTGGCACAAACATTAAAAATATGATCAATAATCTCAATCGATAATCCTTTGAAGGATTCATCGAATGCAACACTGGTAACACAATCAACGACACAATAAATGTCACCCATCCTAATATTTGTGAATGCAACGGTAAACCTGTTCTTGCTTGTAACGATAAAATAGAAACATTTGTAGCATAGAGCATGATGGGTATGGTTAATATTTGGCCAAAAACTAGTTGTTTTTGTACAAACCCAATCTCTCCTTGCTTGAATACATATTTGGTGGCCACAACGGCGACAATTAATGCCAAAAGACTACCAACATGAATTTGAAACAAACTTTCTGTTTTAACGGGGTCCAAGTTAGTGAAAATGCACATTAACAAACAACTAACAAACCAGAGACTTTTCATTAATCCAGAAATTTTATGTGACCCTTGAACCAAGAATGGATATATACCAATGATGGTGAAAATGACAGAAAACATTGCTCTTTCAAAAAATCCATATGCGATACCTTCATACATACCAATAAACGAGGCAACCACCAATAATTTTGTAGTAGTAGAAATACCATGAAGAAATGATTCAAATCCCACTGATAAATATTTGCTTTCATTAATTATGGTGTACCAGAAATACAATGGGAATGCAGCGTACATGTAGTAGTTGAATGGGGAATTTTGATAAAACAACAAATAATTAATTGACAACCCTAACGCTCCAAAAGTACCCACTAATGGCAATGACAATGGAGGGCTGAGCTGTTGTAAATCTTTTTCGTTCAAAATGAACAATTTCAAGAAAATGTTGAATGAATAAACGATCCATCCAAAGAATCCCAAAGTTACAATTGATCTGAGTAACAACCAATTGTATGTTTGCAAATATGTCAATCCATCTAATGTTCTTTTCATCAATTCTTCAGTAACCTTTATGACTTTAAGTTCTGTTTCGTGACTATCCTCCACTTCCAATTGTCCAATCAAGGATTCAATTTCTTGTTGGTATTCCTTAATACTTTTTTCTTCAAACGGACTATAAGGCTTGAACTTGAATTGATGATTGTAAACTTCTTGTTCTTTAACAAAATATTGCTCCACAATTTCCATTGCGTTGGCATACAATGCTTTGACTTTTGTTACTGAGTCGGCATCAATGTAACCCAATGGCAATTCACCAACTGAATTAGCAGGATAATTTGATCCAATCAAATATGCCATCAAAGAAGAAATATCTGCTTGATTAACGTCATTTCTCACCAAATGATCCAATTCCCAAGTATCAAAATACGTAGATTCAAACCCGCTTTTAATTATATCTTGTTTTTCCAACTGTTCTTCCAAATTGGACACATCTTTCAAATGAATAGGTTTCTTAACTCCAGCACCCCATGCAATCAAAGGAGTTCTGGTGTTATCTGGATGACCATCCCCATGGGATCCGAAATCTGACATACCATGATCAGCAGTAAACACAAATGCAGTTTGATCATCGCCAAAAAATTCATTGATTTGTGGCACGAGTTCTTCCAATTTTCTATCAATATATTCAATATTCTCATAATATTCAGCTGAGTATGGACGATATGCATGTCCTGCAGTATCAGGTCCCAATAAATGCAAGAAAAACACGTTTCCATCTTGTCTTAATTCATCATCCAAAGTCTTATTCATGGTCAGGTTATTCATCAATTCGTCAAAATGATGAAACACAAATGCATCCAAATCGATCGAACTAGCGGTAAAATCTTCAAATTCATGTCCGTACATGCAAACATCGATTCTACCAGGCACCACCCCATCACCATAGGCAAACATGGGTAAAATATCAGGCAGACCAAATGAATAAGTATGTTTGGATTGATTGAAAAATGAATCAAAATCAACGGGATTTTCTTTCCATCCTTTCGTCACGGCACTAACATCTTCATAAAATCCAGCTATCATGGCCACATGACCTGGTCTTGATTCAGTGGGCATTCTGGTATTTGATATCCCCCACGTACCATTATTCAAAGCTAGACTACGTAAATAAGGAGCCAAGTATTTTTCTTCTCCGGTTCTTGGATGGGTTAGCTTTTGGAATGTCTTATCGGCTCTTAACCCGTCCCCCACTATTAAAAACAATCTTTTGGCCGGTGGGGTCCACGTTGATTTATGATGGTCCATTCCGTGGACCAAAGGAGATACAAAGTATATGTCAAAAATGGACCATAAATAGAAAAGATGGAAGAGAATCCCTATTATGACTAACAATTGACGGTTCTTATTCATCGTGAAGTTGTCGTTGACTTTGGAAGCGGTAGTCTGCTTTAAGCGAATGAGATAGTTCGTGGATCGTTAAAAAAAGGACAACAACAGTTTTGAAAAATTTTTGTGTTGCTAATTGTACACACGCGCAACACGATCTTCAATTTAATTATAATTTTTGTATGGTGGTGACGCTACCAAGATAAATCTACAAAGTACCACCAAGGTTAAAAGAATATTAAATTCCCACTTTATCGTTGTTTATATTGCCTAAAAAAATATACACTAACACCACAGATTTTAACGCTAACTCCAGTTTGGGTTGTTCTGTTTTAAGGTTTGGATCCATTGACGATTCTGTTGATAGGCTGTTAACGTGTTGCCAAATTGACGAGATGCTTCGTGAAACTCATTCATAACAACATAATCTTGCTGTAGGCATTGCGTATAGGTTTCAAAATTCTCACCAACCTCATCATCGTTAATCAAATCCAAATGCTCTATGTCTTTCTGTATTCTTTCAGATTGATATTGTACAATTACTTTCTTGTAGGCTAGGAAATCACGCTGGTACTTCAAAATAGCTTGGACGTAATTTTGCCAATCTTGTTTGGAAGCAGACGGGGTTATCACCATATGTGGTGGATGAGGAGCAACGATTTTTCTTATTTTTTCCGAAGCATGCATATCTAAGATGGAAAGCTTCTGCTTGGCACTGTGGCCACGGACCGGATTCTTATTCAATGGCGTGGACAAGGTTTCGGCTCTTGAAACTCCATCGGTGTACGTATAAACTCTCTTTTTCTGCTGCGTCATTTTATTAGGCGTGGATTGTGTGTTACTGTGATCAGGTAAACTCTCATATATATCTTTAAAATCAACCTCCTCGATATCTTTACCCAACTTCAGCTCTAAACCATTCATATTGAACGAGTCGGAAGTGGAAGCAACTTTCGATCGCTTATGAGGAGTTGTAGGATGCGGACGACTGTGACTATAAACAGGATAATTAGCCGTTGAATTTGCTGGTGGAGGAACGTAGGAATTCAGATCGGAAGCCCTCCTTTCTGAAGCTCGTGATGTTCTTTCCTTAGCCTCTTCTTCCATTCGTTTCAGATGTGCTCTGGTCCAATGTTGATGTACATCATTTGGCCCATTGGCGTCTGGAATATACTCCTCAAGATCAATAATCTCAGGCTGAGTGATATTTGATTCATCTTTAGGGGCTTCATAGATTGGATTGGCGGTATCCGCAGCCGTTTGCATCGTGGGTGTTGTCGCGTTCGTTTGTTGAGGGCCTAACTTGCCATTGTCCATTGAATTATCCAAAGGTGGTTGTGGCACGTTTCCAAAAGTGGTATTTGCGTTATCATCCTCATCTTCATCATCCAGTAGCAGAATAATCTCAGGGACTATTGGTTCGCTGGTATTGGTATTTTCTGAGTCGATCCCATGCGTATTAGAAGCTTTTGTATCAAACTTTCTCCTCTTGTTCTGTGTTCTCGATAAGGATGGATGCCGTCTGGAGCTTGGCACAGTGGAGATATTATCAAGCGGGTCGTATTCGTCATTATCATCAGCATCCATTCTAGTTTCATTATCATCATTTTCCGAATCGCTTATGACGATAGTCTCTGTCTTCCGTATTCCGTTTACACCTGTTGTTTTAGGTTGACTGCCGCCACTTATATTATCTCTATTGATTGGCTTTGACAGAGTTGGATCATACTCCTCATCTTCGCCATCATTACTATGGGTCCTAGCAGCATTATTTCTTTCATTGCTATCGTTTGGATCATACGCGTCAGAAGACATGTTACTCTGTTTGAGACCCTCACTATACTTTGGCGTACTTGAGGAAGTTGGGTCGTATTCGTCATCTCCATCATCAGCATATAGACTCTCCTTAGTCTTTCTTGTATTATTTTCAGTTTCATTCCTTGATTGTACATAATTCATCCTTTGTTGGCGTTCTTTCATTATTCTTACTGCTTCGTCCATGCGATTCATCTCCTCTACGATATTTGCTTCCATTTTCGTGTGTGCCTCGTGCATGTCCATCTCTCTTTTCATATCTTTCAAATTCCTTAAATATGCTTCTTTTACAGCAGCTTGAGCCTCACTGATTTTACGTGCTGCTTCTTTTCTCCGCTGAGCTTCTTCTGCTCTATCTCGTTCAAGCATTTCCCGTTTTATTCTTTCATAATGGGCGTTCCGTTCTTGAAAATCCTTCTTCTGCTGTTGTTGATCTTGGTCATATTTTTGATAATAATTATAGTAGGGAAACCCATTAGTCGACGATGTGTTATTCGTATTGCCAGTTGGTGCCGAGGATGATGTAAAATACGTAGATGAATATTCTGCATACCTAGTCCGAGCCTGGGCATGTTGCTGTGTGGTATTCGTGTGAGCTGCTGCCGGTGTAGGCGTTTTCTCTTTATCAGGGGATTCTAAATAGTCTCTAATCACTTCGTAAGCAACATTGACCTGTTTGAATTTTTCATGATGTTCCGTTACAGGTGTTTTATCTGGATGGTATTTCAATGACAACTTTCGATACGCCTTTCTAACTTCATCTAAAGACGCATCGGCAGACACGCCCAAAACTTTGTAATGATCAATTGTAGGTCGCACCATGAATCAATGTTAACGGGTGTTAGATGTTTTCCACCTCGTAAGGTTTGAACGTGAAATTACAGTGTAAGTGTTGTCTGAGTAGATGTTTAATTTTTTTTTTTTTTTTTTTTCCTTTGGGATTGTTTTTATTGTTTGTGGCTGATTGATTCAATTTTTAACATGTATGGAATTAGTATGCCTGAGAGAGTATATCACGGAGATGTAATTACATAAATAAAGAAGCCCTTACACAATTAAATAGTTACACTTCAAAATGGAAATATCAAACACTATACTTTTTTTTAAAAAAACCTATAACTTTTTTGTTTGAGCACAGCCTATAAAAAAAAAACAATGGCCATTACCCATAAAACCCCAAGCACCCCTAAAACAGGTTGATGCAAAACACAAAATAATAGAAATAAAAATACATAAATAAAGGTAATCGTAGCTAGCTTGCCAAAGCCAATCCACTGGAGATTGACAAACTGCCGTTGGTATTATAATACAATTCTTTTAAGTGGTTGTTAAAGTCGCCATTGGAAAAACGAACCACAAGACTTATCCCCAAGACATTCAAATATTTCAAATTCGGCAACTTTTCAATTAACTTGGAATTGTGTGAAACCATTGGACTGAAATTGAAGTTCAAAAAATACCACAAGAACTCGTTCAAGCCTTTTCCAGACGTTTTTTCGATAAACTGTAACACATGATCATTGATAATAAAATCTTCATCCAATTTTAAAAAGTCAGTCAAGAAAGTGTCACTGAACAACAACTCAATCATCATCTGTTCGTACAGCAATCCATTTTCATAAAGATTCAATAATGACTGGTTTGATTGAATACATTTGAACAAGATCTGTCTATCAGTAGCTTCTGTTGATTTGTCATTGATCAATAATCTTTCTATGTTTCTTTGGTATTTGCAGATTGATTCATGAATGCTTTGTGAGTCTTCCGTAGAAACACTTTCATAAACTAACAGAAGATTTTTAAGTTGGTGCCTCAAATTAATTGCCAATGTTTTATGGATCGAACCCTGTTGGTAAATCAAGAAATCTCTGGTGGGGGTTATCGCCAAACTTTCCAAAGACGTAGTCCTTTGAGTAATCAAATCAATTAATTGACCAGCATAATCCTGTGTTGAATTCAATGAAGTTGTAGATTGACTTTTACTTTGTTCTCTAATATGCAATTGCAAATTGAAAAGGTCCGATAATTCAACTGCATCTGATAACTTTCCCATACATTCAACTGCCTTGTCGCCAACATAGCCTTCAATTGCCAAAGAATCCAATGATAATTTCTTTCTCTTCTTTCCTTTGTTAATGTAGTCAAAGAAAAACGTCCAAGTTGGCAAAGAATCCACGTCCAATTCGTCGTTGAAAATATTGAGCAATGCTAATTTTGAATAATATGGATGTTCTGCAAATTCTAACTCATGCAAATTCAGTAATGATTTTCCCTTTCGCAACATCTTTCCAAGTCTTTTCAAATTCTGTTGATCTTGTTTACTCTCATGATAGTAAAGTTTCAAACTCTCCAATTGATTGAAACACAAAGGTTCTGAGCCCACATTTTTAATTGAAATTGCCAAACGTTTAATATTTTTGATATCCAAGCTTTTTGCTGTCGTGAAATATGAAATAGGGATCTGTGGCGCAATCAATGTTCTCAATTGCAACCCTGTGATGTTACACAACAACGGAATCAAATTGATCGTTTCTTCATTAACATTCAACGTCAATGATTGAACAAACGAGGCCAAATATGGACTTGAACCAATTGTAACTAATAATTCTTGAAATTTGGAAGCGGATATGACAGTACCACAATTCTTGTAGGACTTTGTAATGGCTCTTTTCACGGAATGTAAGGCATCTAAATCGTCAGTAACAACCACTTTTCTGTACAATGTTCTGACTGCTGGGAAATACCAAGCTCTGGAAGATGCAGCCAAATTGATTAAGTCGTCTTGTTGTAAATATGAACATATTTGAATCAATACAAAGGTGGGCAAATTTTCAATAGTTGCTAATTCATTTGTTGGGTGTGAAAATCTTGAACATAATCCTGTAATAAATTTGTCAACGTCACATTTGGAACCAATATTGAGGTCGTCGCATAGTTTTTCCTTGGTCATAACTGTTGTTGACTGTGATGAACGATGTAGACGAATACTATAATGATTGCATCTTTACAAAACCTCTTTTTCCAATTTTCTTAATCCCCAGAAGACAAAGTCAGTGGCATTTATACCACAGCAGAGGAGTCGGCTGTATCTCTATGGAATATGCAAGAGAACAATGATCTCGTCATCAAACCATCTTGATCTAAGTGTGAAAAATAAAAAAGGAATGATCAAACGAAAAGTCTGGGGCAGGCTAACCTAACAGGGTGTGGAAAAATACAAAAACTATAATTAATAATCAACATAACGATCACTCCTGATGCACAATTGATTGATTGAAGCACAGAAGATGCATTTACATCGACCGGCCGGACAAAAAAGAAAAGGTCGCGGGAGTTCGTCGCGTTGGGTCTTCTTTTTCCACCGCCTTTTTTTTCTTCTCGTTTCGTCGGCTTCTTCTTGGTGGCTGGCGCGAGATTTAGTACGACCTGCTACCCAGAAAATCCACGGAAAAAACAAACCTCAAGTGAACCCTTTGCAACGGTAGGAACTTTATGGGAATAACATCAATTACACACGGTAATAATCCCGGTCAACTGGGTTGTAATATTATAGGGGTAGGTCTATTTGTGTAAATTGGATCATTCTTTTACCACAATTGAATGAAAGGGTAACTTTAGCGAAAAAAAAAAAACAAAAAAGAAAGGCACAAACATTGTCTCGGTTTAGCACATCACACATTCCCTGTGCAGCTCGGAAATACTTAATTGGAATTGTTGCTTTGTATGTAAAATCGTTTGATAATTCTAACTCTGGTTCATAGTTAATATGTCGGAAAAACACATAATTAAAGAGAAGCGATACATACACTCCGGCAATTATAATATGACGGCTTTGGAGATAAGGACAAAGGGAGTGTGACAGCCTTTCGTAAGTCAATACAAATAAAATAAAAAGAAAGGCAACTATCGCTCCTAAACGAGTAGTTCAACGTCATGACTCCTTCCACACCCCGGGCGGCTACCCAATCCATGACTACACCAATATTGGTTCGAGCGAATTCTTTGCCATTCTGTTTGCTTCCGGGTCGGTGATAAGAACCCTGTAGAAGGATTATTCACAGAGTATGGAAGTAGTTCGAAGCATCGATAAAAATAGGAGTGGAAGATCGTAGTGCTTCTACCTCAGAATACGAATGAGTGATACTTAATTTTAGTCAATTGATCATTCTTCAACCAATCGTACTGTTTCTTTTAATAATTACGTACCGATATCGGTAGGATCAATTTGTTCTAGATGGTTGTTAGTGATAGGTAGGCGGAAATAATGGTGATGATAGTGATGACGTATGCACGTGATATGTGTCAAAATGCCAGCTTACATAATACACTAGCAATGGGCTAAAATAAAAATTAATTGTTACAAAAAAAAAAGGAAGTGTTAAGAGAATTGTGAAACAAACAACAACGAAAAAAAAAAAAAAAAAAATTTAAATTAGTGTAGCATAAAATCAAAGAAAAAGTGTCTTGTGAACATTTCATTTATCTGACGATACAATAGAACTATCAAATTTTTCTCTTTTCTACACATATAGTTATTGCATATTAAGTTATGGCAAAATCAGGGTCTGAATCTACTAATACAAAGTTTACATCCACCACCACTACAACGGCCACGCCACCAATACAGTCATCGTCTTCGGTACCACAGTTGGCAACCACTAACGACAACAACAACAACAACAACATCAACAACAACAGCAATACCAGTAGCAATAATAGCAGTAACAATGGCACGGCAACGACAAGTCCCAGTTCGCACAACGTTAATACCAACAATACCCCTAATAGCACAAATGACCCAGCATATGATCCGTTCCTAGGCTTATCATTCAAAGTTGGAGTGGCAGAAAATAAAAACACCACATTCAGAAACAAGATGGAAGATGTTCATACCTATATTGCCAACTTTGCTGAAAGGGTGGATTGGGGATATTTTGCGATATTTGATGGTCATGCTGGGAAAGACACTGCGCGTTGGTGTGGCAATAATCTACACACGTTATTAGAAGAAGAGATTGAAAAATCCAACGATGGTAGTAATAGTCCACCATCAACTCCCATCACGGGGAAAAACGATCTCAGGGACGATTTATATCGATGCTTCGTTAGGGCTGATGAAATGATAGAGAAAAGCGGTCAGGGGAAATCAGGATGTACGGCAGCAGTGGCGGTACTTCGTTGGGAAAGTGAACTTGATGAACCGTTGGTACATGCGAAAACCGAGAATGGTGGAAAATTCGATTTCAAACCTTCGAAAAATCACAAGAGGATGTTGTATACTTCGAACGTTGGTGATCTGCGAATAGTGCTTTGTCGTGCGGGGAAGGCATATCGATTATCCTACGATCATAAGGCTACTGATATCCATGAAATTAGTAGGATTGAAGATAATGGAGGATTGGTGTTGAAAAATAGGGTTAATGGGGTGTTGGCAGTGACCAGATCGTTGGGTGATACATATATGAAGCAATTGGTGATAGGAATACCTTTCACCACTGCCACTGAAATCACTGCTGAAGATGAGTTTATCATTATTGCTTGTGATGGAGTATGGGACGTGATGTCAGACTCACATGCTTGTAAGGTAGTTCAAGAAGCATTTAAACAGGGTGCTAATCCGGCACAAGTTGCTAGGAAATTGTGTCAGCTAGCTATAGATTTATCAACAACAGATAATGTAACTGTGATGGTTATAAAGCTCGACAAGGACGTTTTTGTTTGAGGTTTGTTTTTTAAAACAAATACCCAAAATATACATTTAAGCTACCTATGTAATCTAATTCATCATGGTTCCTCTTCAGGTGAAATTTGCTCTTGGTCCTCGTGACTCAATCCAAAGTCTTCAGCTTTCAACTTTGGTCTGTATAATTTCAATGCCAAACTACTCATCACCACACTGACAGACGACAATGCCATAGCAGCTGCCGCCCAAGCAGGATCCAATCTGGAATTTTTATAAGGATAAATAACACCAGCAGCAATAGGAAGAGCCACCATGTTGTAAACCAAACTCCAGCCAAAATTGAACTTAACTCTGCGGAATACTTTGGCACAAATTTCAAAAAGCGTAGCAAGACTAACTAATGGATGTGATTTGTTGAGCAAAATGAAATCACTCGAAGTGACAGCTAAATCAGCACCAGAAGACAACGCAATACCCACGTCTGCAGCAGCCAATGCTGGTGCATCATTGATCCCATCACCAACCATAGCAATCACTGGAACCTTTTTATCGCCCAGCTTCAATTGACGGATTCTTTTAATCTGAGATTCCTTTTCATCGGGTAACACTTCACTCACAATATTGTCAATACCAATTTCTTTGGCAATTGCATCAGCGGTAAGTTTATTGTCACCAGTGATCATCCAACATTCAATGCCTTTATGTTGTAAGAATTCAATGACTTTCTTTGTTTCTGGTCGCAATTGATCACGAGCAGCCATGGCTAACACCAAATGGAATTTATTGTCCTTGAAATATGTTTCACATTGTAAACCAACTAAAATGACCGATTTACATTCATATTTCCATTTGGTTAAAAACTCCTTTTGTTCGGTGGTAAATTCAATACCGTTTTCTTCCATTAACTTCTCGTTACCAAGAATAGCTTGTGTAGGTTTGTATTGATTCCATAATTCATCTCCTTCGTCAAAAATAATATCACCTTTTAATCCTCTACCTGGTACAGTTTCAACTTGTGGGATCTTGTTTCCTGATAACGTATCATCCTTGCTGTATACTTCAATAAATGATTTTGTAGCCTTTGCTAATGGATGATGAGATGGAACTTCCAAGTCTCTGGCAACTTGTAAAGCCATTCTTTTAACATCTTCATTTTTATCTGGGAAGTTGAAATTTGTAATTACCAATTCACCCCTGGTTAAAGTACCGGTTTTATCAAAACAGACAACGTTGACATTTGCACCATCTTGGAAGGCAACACCACCACCTTTAGCAAGAATACCACTTTTGGCAGCTAGCCCAGAGCCAACAAACAATGCAGTAGGAGCAGCTAATCCGATACCACATGGACAAGCAACAACAAACACGGCAATGGCAAATTCAAGTGACCAAACAGTCCATCCACCAACATCAATATCCAAATAACTATCAGGAATTGCTCCGGAATATGCTACTGCTAACCAAACAACCCAAGTGATAATAGCACATGCCACAATAAATGGTACAAAATAACCAGTAATTAAATCCGCAGTACGTTCCATGGGTGCTTTTCTCAATTGACCATCTCTAACAGTATTGACAATTTGGCTCAACAAAGAGTCACCTTCAAGACTGGTAACTTTACCAATGACCGAATTATTCCCAATATTGACAGTACCTGAGAATACTTGATGACCTTCTATGTGTTTTACAGGAGTAGATTCACCAGTGAGTGCACTTTCATCAAATTCAGACTCTCCTTCAATCAATACACAATCGATAGGAGGAGATTCACCAGATCCAATTCTTATCTTATCGCCAATCTCCAACAATTCAAGATCAACGGTAACATCACTACCATCTTCCTCAATCAAAGTAGCCTCGTGTTGCTTTAAGTCGGCCAACTGTGAAATAGCATCTGCAGTCTTGGTTTTGGAATAGCTTTGTAATACTTTACCAATCAACAAGAAGAACGTTAAAAAGACGACAGAATCAAAATAGGTAGTATGGAAACCATTATGTGTCATGGGTTCCTGACGAGCACTCAACCCAAGCAAAGCAATACTGGCAAAATAAGCAACAGAAGTACCTAAACTCATCAACAAGTTCATTGTACCAAACTTGAATAATCTAGATTTGAATGAGTTTTTGTGAAACCACAAGGATTTAACTTCTTTAATTGCCTTTCTGTGGAATGTATCAGCAGCAAAAAAGTATACTGGTGTAGATAAGAAGAACAAAATCCAAGAATTTCTGGAAACATTACCAACCCAAAGCGGCTCTTCAACCCACATTCTGAAATGATTAGATTTCGGCAACAATGACATGGCAATAATTCCAAAAATAAACGTGGGAATAGCAAATACAAACGCAATACCCAATCTAATTGCAATTCCAAGAACTTCACGACGAGCCAATTTCCTAACTTGTTCATCAATAGAAACTGGTTTGATTATTTCACATTCAAACGAGCCCTTCTCATCTTCGTTGATAATAAACCCACCATCTCCATCGTCCTTTATATGATTCAAGTCAAACAATATCTTCCTTGCAGTAATTGTTGCCAGTGGCATATAGGTAAACTTAACAACTGGGTGATCCAACGTAATTGGATCATCAATAACCACAGCATCACCATAATTAGCCAAATACTGGGATATGATATCGGGACAATGGCTACAAAACATTCCGTCAATTTTCAAATTGATAGTTCTAGGCTTTTGTTTCCCAGAAGTGTAATTGATTTTTTCAGTAGTTAATAACTTGAATTCAAATCCACAATCTTCAACTGTTTCTTGCAATTTGGCAATATTTTTACCATTGTCGTCTTCCAAAACAAAATGGGCTGTTTTGGTTACCACATTGATACCGCTTTCCAAAACAAATGGCAAATCTTTAACAGCACCATCAATAGAAACTGCACATGCGGAACAGGTCATACCTCCAATCAATGCAGTAACTTTGGTATTCACTGATCTTTCAACCGGCAATACTTCAATAAGTTTTCCCTCAAATCCCAAATCATTGATGGTGTCAATAATCTTGTTGATCAACTGCTTGTTGGGAATGATTGCTACCACTGATTGGTCAATAATATTGATGGAGAAACTCGGATTATCGTAATCCTTGGATTCTCCTAATATGGGTTTCAAACCTTGCGAGATAGATTGAACACACGAGGAACAGGTCATACCTGTAACTAAAAATGAAGCTCTGAATTCCTGTTGTGGGATCTCAACTGCAGTTTCGGCACTGCTAAAGTCTTCACTTTCCAGTAACACCTTCTTGTTGTGTCCATGCCCTTCTTGACACGATTTACAATAATCCAAATGGTTCTTCTTGTGTCTGTAATTAATGAACCTATTATAAAACGCAACAAGATCAAAGAAACCTTCATGTTCATGATGATCTTCGGATTCTGTGCCATTTACTTGCGATGAGCTAACGGTTTCTTCATCGTGTTGCAACTCCCAAGACAAGATTTCAAATCCGATTTTTTCCAACTGTTTAATAATTCTTTTGATATTAGGTTGGAATTCAACAATATCATTTCCATATAATATGACTTCATCTTTGTTTAATTGAAACACGATTTCTCCTCTGTTGGACAACGAGTTGGGATCATCCAGATCACTGATTTTATAATAACGGTGCAAGCATTTGCGGATGGCTGCTTCACATTTGTCACAATGGATATTTGAGAAATTGATAGTAAATTTCTTCATTATATTAATGTAGTAAGTTGTTGTGAATACTTCATTTTTTTATGTGGTGAAGTTTTGGACGGGGATGGTTGACATTTATATAATGTAATTAGTTTGTACACAAAAATAGATAGTTTTTTCCGAAGCACGGATTTTTGTATGGTGGGCTCAAAAAATTTTATTTTATTTTTTATTTTCGCGGTGCTTATTGTAACCCCCCGCGTGCGAGATTTTCGCTGCAATTGCACAAGTGATCTTATCAATCTCTGGATCATTGTTCTCATCTCTTCTCCATGGCAACAAGAACCAATTAATTAATTAATAATATCTGTGGTGTTACATGGCTAACAGTCACGTTACATTACCCAATGTGTGTGTGAAGCCACGACTCTGTTTAGTTGGTCAAGCATTTAATATTTGTCAGCACTGGGCAAAAACAACTCATGTACTACAACCTAACAATGTCTTGAGCTCTTTATGCCATGGCTGTGTATAACCTTTCTAATTTTAGTTTGAACCATTGTGCTTCAGCCCACATACATACACGGTAAAACCCGTCAGTATTAGGGGATGACAAATGAACAAACTACTGCTGTCAAATCCACCCTTATCAACTGCAGAGCACATATTGTACAAAATTAGTAATACCAATGTTGGTGGTAACTCGGCAAGATGATTAGTTTTAGAGTATGACAGATGTGGAGTTTTGAGCGAATTGTGCCTTGCGGTTGTATCTTAAATCCATTTGCGGTCTTATCGCGCTTAATGCAAATTATTCAACAGATTTATTACCAAATTGGTACAATAAAAAATATTTTCAATTAATAATCTATCATATCAGCAGCGTGTGTTTGCCAATCACGATCTTACCGTATCATCTCCGTACTAATGCCAGGCCCCACTTTGCATGAACAACAATAAGTTTATCTTCGAAATCAGAACAAAGCCTGCTTTTTTTTTTGCTCTTTTTCTTTTGCAGAGATAAACCTCAATGGCTCATAATCACTTTGTAGGATCTGCCAATTCTTCCTTGATTAAACTCATGTTTCAATTACTGCAATTCTGTCTATATAATTTGCAACTCCTCCCTTATATATGATAATACCACTATTCTATTCTACATTACCGCGCGCTTAGTATTTGTGTCACTTTGTTATGGAAAAAAAAAAAAAATTACCTCATAAATATTATTACACTAAACACCACTATAAAGATCTAACATTACTATCCTTGCTCTGAAGTCTGTAGTTAACGTTATACATTGGTGACAAAGCAAGATGACTGACTTCAGAACTTGGCTTGGCTTCACTGAAAACAGGGGATAAAGTAGGACTTGGGTATGGAATAATGGTTTTTGGTTCGGTGGTTGCAAGCTCTTCTGGAGTTTTTTGTTCTGGCAGTAGAATGTAATTGATATCGCATTTCTTTGGCCTTATTATAGGAGATGTCATTTCTCTTGATGAACTGAGTGGTTCGGATTGTTCTGGTTCTGGTTGTGGTTTTATTTGTATTTGTTTCTTGGTTGCCTTTGGTTTAACGGCAGCTGGATCTGGCCAACAGCAGTCTAAAAAGTTTCTTGTGCAACCTTGACATTTACCGTTGACTTTGTCTTCATCACACTTCTTCTTTCTCTTTCGACATGTCAAACACCCAGTCTTGGTTCTTCTCTTTATTTGACTCTCGTCACGCTTTGGCTTGACCACTTTTCTTGTGCTTGTGGTAGTGGATTTTTTACAACATGGTGCAGTAGTTGCCTTTGGCTTAAGTGAGATGTTTAACACTTTTTGGTATGATCTATAACTCAACTCCATCTTCTGAAAATGATAACTAATGATGATTATTGAAGGTATTTGGGAGGAAGAAAGAGTAAAGGAAAGGTTAGAAAAATTTTTCGTCATGGTGGGAGTGTGTTTATTTGTAACATGTCAAACTGACTAATATTTTTGGTTGTAAATGGTAATTCAGTTCGTTAACCGCTCGTTTTTGATTGCAATTTTAAGACACCTGGATCAAAATGGCAACCAACACAGAAGGCGCGCTGTCTGTTTGCGGAAAGTAACACCTTTGTTCCACCACAACGGCATCAGAGAGAGGGGAAAAAAAAGAAACTGACAGAGAATGAGAGAACAAAAGCTAAAAATGAAATGAAACGAATTTTTAAACCGGCAATTTGTAAAAGTATACAAATGCCTTTCCAATTTATACCACGTTACAGTTTAGGAGGCTCATATGTATACAAGGTCATCGCGATTCTCAAGAGGTTACAGGTGTTTGATGACCACTTGTTATGTTTTAATGTATTAGTAATATTTACAATATCAATACGACTTAAGAGCCTATACTAATATAATAATGGGTAAATAGAAATAACGTCGATTTAAACATGTCGACTTAGATTTGTTTATCTGCTACTAACTTAACGTCTTTTTTTTTGTATAGCTTTTTCATTTATTACACTCAATACTATATATTATATATACATAATTTACGATCACTTGTTATACTTTTTGATGATTCACCATGAATATCTTGTAGACAAACACCCAGTATTTGTTCTCTCTCTCTCTCTCTCTCTCTCTCTCCCCACAGGGTTGCACTTGCAAAGCCATCTAAATAGGCTTGACAGCAGCCAAGGCATCGGCCAAATCACCTGGAGTGTAGTCTTCTTTGTTCAAGTCTTTCAAATCCAGGATTGGACGTTCACCCAAGACAGAGATTCTAAAAGCATGTCTAACTTCACCTTCAACAGTGTCAAAAGTGGCACTATGAGAGACACCACTATTGTGGAACAAGGCGACTTTCTTTCTCTTACCACCTTCCCAATTAACTCGCAACTGTAAATCCAGACTTCTTTCAATATGTCCATGTAAGAATTCCAACAAGGCATCACTTTCTTCCTTTTTCAATTCAACAATTCTTCTACCAAATGCACGGTTAACATATAAGGATTTCTCACCGGTAACTGGATCTAATCTGACCAATGGATGGATATTTGAAGCTGGTTTTCTTCTTTCAACTCCACCTTGGAATGAAGAATTAGCAGCTTGATCTTCCGAAGTGTGCAAAACATGCAATCCTTCCAATCTTTGTTGTAATGCAGGAGATAATCTTCTATAAGCGGCACCAGCATCAACAAACACGGTATCACCACCATCACCACTTTCTAAAACTTGGAAAACAGTGAATCTCAGTGGGGTTAATTCATAAGAAACATCACTATGGAATCCAATACTCGTGGTACGATTAGCGAAAACCCTTTCCAACTCTCCCTTTTCCGGTCTTCTATAAGTGATGTGTAATTCAGGATGACCACGAGGTGCTCCAGAACTTGGATGAATATGTAATCTACCGAAATATTTCCCAAACTCAACAGCAAATCCCGGTCCCTTTTCAGCGAAATCTTGATCATTGAATAACAAGACTTTTCTTTGCGCCAACAATAAGGCTAATTCATCTTTTCCTTGATCGTTCAATTGTGATAATTGAATTCCATCGATCTCTGTACCGAAACCAGGAGTGATTCTTTTGGTTGAAAAATTGCCATCTTTAGGGAATAAATTGGGGAAAGTTGGATCGGCTCTGGAGGCTGGATCAATGTATTTTTCAAATTTCAATGCTGGTAATTTGAAACTTGGATCCCAAGTCGGTAAGAAATCTGGATATTTGGCTTGTTGTCTGTTGTGTTTGTTGATAAGTAAAACACCATCTTCACCAACTTCATCAAAGTCTTTGTTGAAATGAATATCGGAATTACCGAATCTTTGAGCCAGAGTAGCCATCGTTAAATAATAAACAGTAGTTGTTTTTATTGTGGGATATGTGGGGAGGGAAGTAAAATAGAAACTAAAGGGTTCTTGTAGATAGAAATAGATTAGTTACTTTTTTATTTCAAGTTTTTGAAAAATTCATCATATATTTATATCCTATCTTATCGACCTGATGGAATCATGTCATTCTTATTTGCTTATTTGAAACCTTGATTTCTCCACAGTGCGCGTGTGGGATATGTAGTTACCTCCGAACGCCATAGTTTTTTTTTATAAAGTTGCAAATTCATGTTTACCCGAAATTTATTCAGTGCGCCACAGTATGAAACAGTTGCCGTTATGAATGATGCAATATTCGCAACATCAACAATAGGCCCCAAAAAAAAATTGTTCTTTCCTACATAGATGAAGTAAAACAATGGTACAAATATTATTAATATACACTCGAGATAAACACTCAACATTACACAACATTACACAACTCAACTAATTATTTAAAAGAGGGACCTATAAACATTTCATATC
The DNA here is from genome assembly GCA_030557105.1 of Candida frijolesensis. Taxonomy (NCBI): domain Eukaryota; kingdom Fungi; phylum Ascomycota; class Pichiomycetes; order Serinales; family Debaryomycetaceae; genus Candida; species Candida frijolesensis. The sequence continues at coordinate 29,898 of JAKTVH010000052.1, read as the reverse complement.
AAGTGGAAATCAAAATCAAAATCAAAACAAAATAAAAAATTTAAAAGGATTCAGCAAGACACATTCTTTAAGCGTTGTCCAATAAGTAATTTGTAGCAGCCTCTAAATTGCCATGTTGTTTATTCAAGGCATCGATGGCAGTTTTTTCATCAAACCCCATTCCAACTAACTCCTGAACAGCATATGTGTCAACTTTGTTATTATCATTATGAATATTTGCAACAGGCGGAGTTACGTTAATCGCGGCTCCAGTTGCGGCTGGGTTCGGCTGAGAAAAATCATTGTTTATCGGCTCGCTTGAAAAAGTTCCCGGAATCGTAGTACTACTTTCGGTTTCCAGAGCTACAGGTTGTGGTTGCTGCTGCGGTTGAGCATTACCAAACCCAGCAAACAACTCTTCCCACTCATCATTGTTTGCTATTGGAGCTGTCGCCGTCTCATGTGATTGTGTGAAATCTGGGGCATTGGAACTAGTGAAATCACCCGATAATCCCCCAAAGGCATCTTTTTCGTTTCCAAATTCTTCGTCTCCATTGGTAGCCAAATTGGCAACTTGTAAATTATCAAATTCATCATTAAAGATATCCTGGTTGTCCTTTGGCTCTGGGGCAGCAGGTTGCAAGTTGTCAAAGTCAAAGTCATCAAATGCAGAATCGGCACCATTATGGTCTTGACTGGATTGATAGCCTGCCCCGCCTGGAGTTCTGTCTAAGGCATCGTCAAAAGTTTGATCCTCCTCTTGGTCATCATCTGAAGAATCACTTTCCTGATAGTCCAACTCTCTGATCGGTGGGAATTCTTCGTTGGTATCTGGAGATCTTGCTTCTTCGGAGTTAACCATTTCAAATGAGGAGGAGCCTTTATCACTTCCTTCTTGTCTGTCTCTGTTTTCAAAACTGGCCCCGTTTGCGGTGTTTGGCGCAGTTTCATCCCCGCTTTCAACATTCTCCAACGTTTCTCTATCACTGATTTCATCAATGTTATCATCACGTACAGACAAGGCAGCGTTGTTCTGCACACTTGAAGTTAATGATTCAGTTCTTTGAACACCCACTAAAACACCAGGCATTCCAACCATGCCACCTGCAATTCCAGCGTTGTTACCTTGCGGGAACTGGAAATCTGAATTACTTGGAGAAGTGACGGGAGTTTCGCCATCGTCTGCTTCTCTATCGGTAATGTTGGATGCAGTAGTATTGGTGACATTATCAGCTGGTTCATTAACATCCAATTCTGGGAATCTCTTGGTAACGTCATCGACATTGTCCTGACCCAGTGTTTGTTGTGGTTGAACAGATCTGTTTACCCCAGTCTCAGGAGGATTTGCAGAAGTAGAAGCGACATGATGAATAATACCTGCAGCACCGGCCACGGCAGCACCAGCAGCAGCACCAACTGCAGCAGTAATACCAGCACTTGGTTTTGTTGGCTCGCTCTTTTCCAATTCGGTAGATTTATTTTGAAGGTCTCTTGCTTGTTGTTCAGCGTTCAACCTTTCTCTTTCTGAATTATCCAAATCCAATTGTAACTGTTTGTGGTGGCTCTCAATTTCTTTTATTTTTCCTTTCAATTCTTCACATTTAACAATAGCAACTTGAACTTGTGACTTTTTGACAGATACTTGGTTGGACAAACCTTGCGTTTCAGAAGCTTTCGAAGTAACTTGATTTTCGAGTTCAACAATCTCAGCATTTAATGTACCAAGCTTCTCTTTCAAAGAACTATTCTCCTTTTGCAATCCTTCCATAGAAACTTGTTTTTCATGCAATTCGGAAGATAAGGAATTGACTTTTGCCTCGGCAATAGAAGTTTCCGATCTCAACGCTTCCGTTTCTTCCCTGGCAGTAGCCAAGTTTGCTTCAACTTGCTCAACTTGTTTTACTTCATTATCATAAGAAGATTTCAATTGTTTCAATTTAACTTCAATATCGGATTTTGTTTTCAATATCTTTTGAAGTTCTTGTTCTGCTCTTGTTTTCTTTTCGTGCAAATTCGTGGTTTGTGTCGTGAGTGATTTGATTTGGTTGGACACATTTGCTATATCGGAAGTAGCCTGCGATAATTGACTGGAGGTAGCAGGATCGGCCAACAAATCCTCATTGTTGTTATTTACACCACTTTGTTGAGAAACAGCACTACCAACCGGAGTGAACTGTTGAGATGGAGGACGCACCACTGGAGGGCCTGGACTAGCCACTCTCTGTTGTGCAGGTGCAGGAGGAGGAGGAGGAGGAACAGTTCTCAATGCATCGTAATTGACCACTTTCTGTTGAGGTTGATCAGCAACAGATTGTTGTGGTTGTTGTGGTTGTTGCTGTTGTGGAGGTGGTGAAACAATTTCTTTGGATTGAATACCTAACGTCTCTTGGTTTCTTTCCTCGACCGGGGATGCTACATTGGAAGACGAAATTGATTGTGTTTGCTGCTTTTGCATCAATGATTGACCAAAACTGGATGTTGGCTTAAATGAACCAGTCAAAGTAGTACGAACTTTTGGCAATTCCCCATGTGACAAATCACTACTGGACGCACGTTGTTCAAGGTGTGGTCTTGTTGGAGGTTGTGCAGGAATCTCAGTAGCAGTATTTGCTGTGGCAGTCGAAGCAGCAGTGGTAGAAACAGTTGCTGCAGCACCGAAGATGTCCACTAAGTCATCCATGGAAGATTTGGACTTAGCTTGCATCAGTGCTTGTGGTGGAGCTAAACCTTCATTTAATTCAGAAACAGTACGTTGTTGCTGTGGTGCAGTTGGATGAGGTGACGTTGGCTGTGTGAATTGTGAAGTTACAGATGCAGCTGGAACAGCGGATTGTCTCAAGGACGAGAGCAATTCATCCGGAACAACATTTGGTAAAGTTTTACCCGATAACTTTCGATTGACCAAAAACAATGCAATAGAAAATTCCAATTTTGAAAAAATTCCCGAGTTTTGAATATCGGCCAAATCCCAAATTAATGCTAGATCCTGTTGGCCCAACTTGGAAGTCATCAAAAATGATGCGACTTGATCAGGACTCAATTGTCCTTTTTTCTCTTTGTCAAGATTATTGAAAACAGAATCATATTGCTGCTTCATGGCAGGTGTGGCAACCCATTCGCTGGTGCGACCACTAGAAATGCTGTTCTCTCTTGAAGGAGGAGCAGGATGTCTAATTGCAGTCAGTTGAGAGTTAATTGAACTGTGTGAAACTTGACGTGTCTGTTGTTGATCGTAAGTTGGAGTTCCTGGAGCTTGTTCAACAGATCTCCAAATAGATTCAGGCAAAAATGGAGGCAATTGTTTAATTTGTCCACTTAACAAACCTTGAATCAAATGCATGGCAATCACAAACGCTCCAACATTCAATGTACCTGTGTTGTTTTTGTCAACCAATGACCAAATTTGACCCAAGACTGGAGTAGACAATTTGGCCTTCAAAAAAATATCTTTAGCTTGTACCCCACCTAATTGGCCCTGCGCTGATCCCACCGTTTTTATAAACAACGATGAGAATTTTTGGTAATCTACTGGTGACACAGGGGAAATAGAATCTTGTGAAACAGCGGATTGGGGGATAGCAGCATTAGGTTGGGTTGACATGAATGAACTGCTGGTGGATTGAGGCTGTAACGCACTTTGTGGCAAATTTAAATTGACAAATTTTGGCAATGGACCTGGTACATCAGCCAATCCTGGAACGGGATGTTGACCTGCTTGTGTGTAACCAATCAATCTCATGGCATAGCAAAAGCCAAATTGATTTAAAAATCCTAAATTGTTGAAATCAGCGATTTGCCAGATTTCACCCAAAATTGAAGGTGGTAAACCGGATTTCTCAAAGGTGGCTCTTGCCTTTTCACCGGTGACAACACCAGTGTTTTCCGGGTCCAACGACTTGAATAATTGTGTGTATAACGATTTCTCCTCCTGTGTAAGGCCTGTTTTAAATGTAGGCGTGGCTATTTGACAACTGTTAGTACAAACAAAATCCTATTCGGGATATCTGGAAATAGGGGCAGCCAGTCAGGCACCAAGATCAATACATACACAGTGGGACACTCATGGTAGAAATAGATTGGAAGTTATGAGCTAACAGAACTAGATAACAAATATGATGTACTTGTCAATAAATGTGTAATTGTGTCTGGAAGTTTCACGAAAAGAAAATCACTAGGTCTGGGTCCTGTCAGCAGTAGTGATTTTTTTGTTGAATCGGCTATTGCTCTTATGCCGTTGTGTTTTTTTTTTGTTTGTCTCGCTCAATGTCTCATGGTCCTCCACCATTGCGACTTTCCATTGATACGACATTTGTCGTTGTCCTTCGATGAGGTATTGTTAACTTTTTCACTATTTTTTTTTTTTTTTCTTTGGCTTGCAACTTGAAAAAGTTTTCCTTTTTTGATAAACAATTTACATCAACAGATAACCAACAATGAACAGAGGAAGAGGAAATTTCAGAGGAGGCCGTGGTGGCGGTGGTTTCCGTGGAGGAAGATCTGGTCCAGTGCAATACGGTCCTCCAGATACCGTTTACGAAATGGGTACCTTTATGCATGCCTGTGAAGGTGAACTCATCTGCCGTTCAACCAACGTTAAGATTCCTTACTTCAATGCCCCAATATATTTAGAAAACAAGACTCAAGTTGGAAAAGTGGAAGAAATTCTTGGTCTGATAAATTCCGTTGTTTTCAGTGTCAAATTGAGTGAAGGTGTGAAAGCAGACAGCTTTGCTGATGGAGATAAGGTTTTCATTGGTGGTGACAAGCTCCTCCCATTGGAAAGATTCTTACCTAAACCAAAAGAAATTGGTGCCGTTAAAAAGAAGAAGAAGACCGACGGTAAGGCTGCCGGTGGCTCTAGAGGTGGCTTCGGTGGTAGAGGTGGAAGAGGTGGCTTCAGTTCCAGAGGAGGTAGCTTTGGCGGCAGAGGTGGTGCCAGAGGAGGATCCAGAGGACGTGGTGGTTTTGGTGGTAGAGGTAGAGGTGGTGCCGGTGGCCGTGGTGGTTTCAGTGGTGGCCGTGGAAGAGGTAGATTTTAAGTGTAAAGTTAGCTTTTTTTAAGGAATATAAATATTGTCATTAGTAAAGAAGATCAGGTGATGAGGATACCATTCTTGGTTTCATTGATCACAGTGGGATGACTTGCAATGCAATTGGGTTTAGAGATGGCCGAATGACCACAAGCAAGAATTAAAATAACAATCTGTTGAATTATAACAATACTATGTACATTTACAAGAGGCCAGTGGCTTCCAAAATACTTGCTCTAATCTTCTTAATACCTCTTTCATCAGAAATAAACTTCCTGCAAGGTATTTTCAATTCTGCAACCAACCTTTTCACTTCTTGTCTATTCTTTATCTTTGTAAAAACGATACTGAAGGGCACTTCCATTTCTATCAAATGCTCAAGGATAACACTATCTTCATGGGTGATGCCTTTCCTTGTATCGAGAACAAAATAAGTCATTTTCAAAACACTTCTGTTGGAAAGGTAGTCAATTACTATTTTACCTTGGTTTGCTGCACTGTGTGACCCAAAACCCGGAGAATCTAAAATTCTGAATTTTCCGGCAACGGTAAAGCAGTTCAAGGTTTTGGTATATCCAGCACGAGCAGACACATGTGCTATTTGATCTAGTCTTTTCACCTTTTCTTTCTCGATCATGAGACGATTGATTAATGTAGATTTCCCAGCATTGGTATGTCCAATTAACAAGACTTCAGGTAATGGCTTCAAAAGATCCGGCGTAATACCAAACGTCTTCCTCGAATTAAGCATATTCCGTGTAGTTTCGTTCTGCAAAAATGGATCGATATTGCTGTATTTTTCTTCTCTTTCTTTTGCCAATCTTTCATACTTTACGTCGGGAATCTCATCGTAATCTGCCAATGTCCATGATAAGGTTGGTCGCGAGTGCGTTCTGAAGAAATGTTGGGATTTGGCCGTTTGAGCTGGGGTGTAGGATGTAAATCCCTCATCTAACATGGCATCGACTAATGAATCTTCCTGTTCCTGTACCATACGCTGCTGTTTGATTTCATTTTTATTCTTTTTAGCCAACTTCTTCTGCTTTTTAGGTGACGCAAATTTCACAGGTTTTTTAGTCGGAAGTGCGTCTGGTTGTTTCTTTTTTGGAACAGATGATATTAAATAGTCTAGGGAATAATGCCTCCTTTGAACGAGGAGTCCTATTCTTGGGAATGTTCTGAACATAGGTGTTGCCAAACTATGCTACAAATAAGTACTTGGATCAGAAGAAGAAACGAAAAAAAAAAAAAAAGTTAATATAACCTCATTTCAAGGTAGGAACAAAGCAACAAACAAATAAAGAAAAAACAAAACCTTACTTGTGAGGTGAATAAACGACCCCCCCGCAAATGATGATATCCATTCGTTTCCCAATATTAGTTCGTATGTAATTTCCTTTCCCAGCATACCAATATTTTATCAATTGACTAACATAAGGCAGTATTTGTCATCACTTTGATAGGAGCAGGTTATTTGGGATTTGCCCTGATCCATTTGCCACACGACAAGTTGATCCATTTTTCCACATTTTGCATTCTCACCATTGAGTTCTATTTCATATTTGATACCCATTACAGATCGTTGAAGATACTTCGAGTAATTACCTTGATTATTTGTACCTTCGGAGGAAGCGTGAGTCTGGAAATCATTCAACATGCCGTGAACCCCAATAGAGTATTTGACGTGTACGATATTTTGGCTAACATACTAGGTAGTCTTTTGGGACTAGGAATAAGTGTTGGATTCATGGCATGGAAGAAGAATACAGCACGACAGGAAAGAATACGATACAGACAATTAAACACACATATCATAGGGGTTGATGAGATTGATGATGATGATGATGATCAGGACACCACATTAGAAACAGACGCTGCTAACCAAAATGAATCATCAAAATCTGCAAATGATGATTATGTGAATATCCAATTACAGGATGTGAACAACGTACACTAGTCATGTGACCTGAATGCAGGAGTGTTGAATTTATAAGCAAAAGTGTAGTGCTGACAAATTGCGCAGGATCTTTTAATATTAGTTTGCTGGATTATTGTTTCTTGGTGCGTAAGTAGATTTCTTGTCGTGCCGTACTGCGGGTTACATAGGGGAAGGGTTCCTCCCAATTTTCTCCAAACACTACGCAGCGGTGGGCTATAAATATGGTTGTGGTTCGTCTCGCTTTTTCGCACACACAAAACGGAGCAGAATAATCGGTGCCATTACTAATTTGTTAATAATTTCGTTTAACTTTGCATAAAGATGTCACAACCAGAACACGAACAATCTACTACTACGACACCATTTTATAGAGGAATCAGGTCGTATGACATTCATACTTATTTCGATACCGAAGAAGAGGTGAAGTTTGCATACCAATTGAGAGAGAATGTTTTGAAGGACTTTGCCAAGGAGATTGAAGCTGGCGATGTCAGAGTGTATAAGTTCTGGGACAAGCCAATCGGTCCCCATCCGGTGAGAATGTGGGAGTTGGATTTTAAAGACCCGGAAATATTCAAAACTATCGTGCCATACTTCCAGATCCACCACGGGCCATTGTCCGTGTTGATACATCCTCGCACTGGGAACGATCTCGTCGATCATACGGAGCACGCCTTGTGGCTAGGCGAAAAGGTGAGTTTGTATACCGAGCTTTTGTGATGGTACAACCAACGGAGCTAGCTTGTTTCATTTATTTTAGTATTTAGTCATTGGTTTGTAAACCAATATGTATTATAGCAGTGCTACCAAGAAATATAAAACAGAGGAATCATGATAAGAATTGGAATATCGTACAGTGAAATTTTTTAATTTGTCGTAGTTGTACATAATATTGTCGCACATTACAAAGAATATTGTCGCATATGACAAATAATCTTGTCGCTTTTTGTAAAAAATGTTGTCGCTCTTTAGCAAAAAAGTTGTCGCTCTTTACAGAAAAAGTTGTCGCTGTTGTCAATTAAAGCTGTCGCAACTACCAAACAATTTTGTCGCTGATGACAAAGAAAGTTGTCGCATCTGTAAAACAATTTTGTCGCTTTTTATAGAAAAAGTTGTCGCGCTTGACAAAAATAGTTGTCGTTGGTGATACGAAATGTTGACACAGTTGGCAAAGAATGTTGTCGCACCTTAACTATGTATCTGCCATACAAATTGAGCGACAACATTCTTTGCCAACTGCGACAACATTCTTTACAGAAAGCGACAATATTTTCTGTAAGGAGCGACAACATTTCTCTCAATCAGCGACAACATTTTTTGCAACGTACGACAACTTTTTTGTAGAGTGCGACAACTTTATTTGCCAACTACGACAGCTTTAATTGACAACAGCGACAACTTTTTCTGTAAAGAGCGACAACTTTTTTGCTAAAGAGCGACAACATTTTTTACAAAAAGCGACAAGATTATTTGTCATATGCGACAATATTCTTTGTAATGTGCGACAATATTATGTACAACTACGACAAAATAAAAAATTTCACTGTATTTGAGTAGAATTTCTTTTGCGCTGGTTGTAAGCTTTTTTTTTTTTTTTTTTCTCCTGGAATGACAACAGAGAACAATTGCTATTCTACGTCTACATTGGCACCTTTTCTGTGTAGTTTTATGCGAGGCTACAAATACTGAAACGAAAATATTTACCACAGGTTTTTGTTCTCGGCTTTTCCTTTAAATAACAGCATAGTTACTTTCAGTTATTCTAATCTTATACTTGCAATTTCGGTTTCCAGTAAAGCAATCAAGTTGGCAATCATTAGCATTGAGAGAATTTCTTCACGTGTCCATACACTCCTTTTCAATTCATTATTTATTTGAAGATAAATACTTCACCGTTTATTTATTTACATATTGACAATACGGTTGTATAACACGTTGCCATAAACAAGCCACATCAATTACAAGGACAACAAGCAAACAAAAAATAACTACATAAGAAAATGCTGCCGACAGCTGAAGGGCCCACTTCAGTGTTACCGAATCACACGGATTCAAATCTCAGAAACGATAATGATAATATCACAAGAATAAAAGTGAAACCCTCTGAAGCGAATGACGAAAATGGAGATTCACAAACGAGCAAGCCGTTACGACAACTCCCCGTCGATAAAATTTTCAAATCTGTTGGCAAGGGTCCCATTTTGCCTAAGAACTACGAACGTTCGCCTTCACCAAGTTCGCCGACAGATGAATCCCAGCGAGTCATGCCCAATTCGTTAGAATTCTCTTTCCTTGACGACGAACGACAATCTCGATATGATCATGACCATCTCTCTCATACTCCCAGTCACAACAAACAACAACGTCGATCTTTTTCGTTCTCGAATTTTAACCCAAGTTTTGTTCCGAATAATGATGTTGATGGGAACAGAATTGAGCCTGTGGAAGATGACGAGGCAGATAAAGTTGACGGAGAAATCCCTGCACCAAGAGCATCAATGTTCAATCATACACAAACATTTAGCAACTTCCTTCCACTGATGTTAAAGGGAAGATCTCTATCAGCCGTGCAAGCTCCAACATCACCAACTGCAGAAAATGGCAATGTCCAAGATATTTCAAGCCCGAAGAATGACAAACCCAAACACAACAAACTCAAACACTTACTTCGTCCCCGTAAAAAGGGAAAAGACAAAAGGCAGAACGTATTCCAGCCGGATATGCATGATGAATCCGAGAATGCAGCAATTGAACGAGCAGAAAGATTGTTGGCAGGGATGGCAGCGGGAGGTCCGGCAATAAACTTGATGGCTTCTTGTTTGTTGGAAGACGAACACGGTATCTCTAGGGCACCCCTTTTGTTATCATTGCTTGGTTTTAAAGTCACTGATATCACTATTAGAGAGACGACAAAGAATAGAAGATTTCGCTTCGACTTGGAGTATGGTATCGATGCGCAAAGAATGAAATGGAGCATTGAAAGAAATTCTACAGATTTGGCTTACTTGGCATATAAGTTTGAAAAGGCAAGGCTTGTTGGTAGAGTGGTCGGTAATAAAACCCAGCCTTTACCAAAATTCCCGGTTCCACCGATTAGAAAATCCGACAACAGAAAATCTAAGAAATTCAAGACCATTGTCCAGGGCAAAAATGACGAGCAAAACCAGGAACAAGAGGAACCCAGATCACCGCTAGCAGCTGATCACGAAGACCACCATTCGATTTCTCCCGTGACGTCAGGCATATCAAGAGTCAGACTGAGACTTGGTAGTATCACATCCATTGGATCCATTGAAAGACATCATGAATCATTAGAAGTAAGAAGAAAGAAGCTTGCTCAATATACAAGAGATGTTGACAATTATTTGAATGAATTAATTGAAGCAACTTCGTTGAAACCACAATCAAATCTTCTTTTTGTTTTCTTTGAGTTATCGCCATTTTCCTCGTTGTTGAGTTATGAGACAGGATACACGGGTAAACAAGGTCCTGTGCATATCAGTGGTACGGCTAGCTCCCAAGGTTGGAGGGTTGGACACTTTAAAGCCAACGACTTGAAGGGTATTATTGAGAGAAGATCGGAAAAATGGATGCTTGTCAGAAACAGTTACATTACATATGTGGCAGATATTAACTCGACTTCTCCTTTGGATGTGTTTTTGGTCGATGGTTCTTTCAAAATTCATAGCAAGATTTCTGAAACTTCGGTTAAAGATGATGACGAGTCAATTCTTGATACTTCCTCCATTTCCCAGAGAAAAATCCTTGCTGGCGAACACAAGTTCTTCCCTCATTTGAAAATCACATTGGAAAATAGAGAGAGAAAGTTGAGTATTCAACCAAAGTCTCCTAGAGAACATAGGTTATGGGTTGATTCACTTAGAACAATGCAAAGTCGTACTGAATGGTCCGAGAATCACAGGTTTGGTTCATTTGCTCCTGTCAGGCAGAACGTATTTGCTCAGTGGTTTGTTGATGCCCGTGATCATTTTTGGGCTGTGTCTTCAGCAATAGAAATGGCCAAAGACACTATTATGATTCATGATTGGTGGTTATCTCCTGAATTGTATTTGAGAAGACCTGCTAATGGGAACCAGCAGTATAGACTTGATAGATTGTTGCAGAGAAAGGCGAATGAAGGGGTCAAGATATTTGTTGTTATTTACCGTAACGTTGGTACGACGGTTGCTACTGACTCGTTGTACACCAAACATTCGATATTGTCGCTTAATGAAGAGAATATTCATGTTATTAGATCGCCCAATCAGTTGCTCCAAAATACATATTTCTGGGCCCATCATGAGAAATTGTGTATTGTTGACCATACTTATGCATTCGTGGGTGGTATCGACTTGTGTTACGGTCGTTATGACACGCCAGACCATGTTTTGACAGATGATTCTGGTGTTGATTTTGACAGTTTCCATCCTGACGATAGATTAACTGCGGAAAACATCACTGACTTCCAGGTTTTCCCAGGTAAGGACTACTCGAACCCAAGAGTCAAAGATTTCTTTGAATTGGAAAAACCATATGAATCCATGTACAACAGAAATGAAGTTCCTAGAATGCCTTGGCATGATATCCATATGTTCACCTGTGGTCAAACTGCTCGTGATTTGGCAAGACACTTTGTTCAAAGATGGAACTATTTGATCAGACAAAAGCGACCAAGTAGACTCACACCACTTTTATTACCTCCACCGGACTTGTCGCCAGATGAAGCAATTGCTCATGGTTTGGACGGTACTTGTGAGGTGCAACTTTTAAGATCGTCAGGAAATTGGTCGCTTGGTTTGCAACAACATGAGCAAAGTATACAAAATGCATACCTTAGATTGATCGAGTCCTCAGAACATTTTGTCTACATTGAGAATCAATTCTTTATCACCTCTTGTTTTATTGATGGCACGGAAGTCAAAAACAGAATAGGTGATGCGTTGGTGGATAGAATTATTCGTGCTCATAGAGAAGGCACCAATTGGAAAGCAATCATCGTTATACCATTGATGCCGGGTTTTGAGGCTCAAGTCGATGAAGCTGAAGGTTCATCAGTTCGTGTTATCATGCAATGTCAGTTTATGTCTATATCAAGAGGCGAATCTTCCATTTTTGCCAAGTTGAGAATGAAAGGCATTGACCCTGACCAGTATATTCAGTTTTTCTCATTGAGGAAATGGGGAAGAATTGGATCCAACAGAACTTTGGTTACGGAACAACTTTACATTCACGCCAAAGCAATGGTTGCTGATGACCGTGTAGCCATTATTGGAAGTGCAAACATTAATGAAAGATCGATGCGTGGTCTTCGAGATTCCGAGGTAGCCGCTGTTGTTCGAGACACAGATATGGTTAAGACAACCATGAATGGTAAACCATATATGGCAGGAAAATTTGCCCACACATTAAGAGTGCGTTTGATGAGAGAACATTTGGGTGTTAATATTGATATTTTGGACGTCGTGGAAAGAAGGTTCAAGAGATTTGAAAACTTTGCGAAATCCGAGGAAGGTCTCAAATATGCCACTACTAAATTTAGTAACCCTGAAGATGCGTACTTGTCCGCAATGGTGGAAATTGCATCACGAGATATTTTGAATCAGCCCTCTGGAACGAGAAGATGGAAAAATTTTATTCATGTCACCAAGTTTGATGCCGACATAGCAGATGTGAATTTTGAGGAAGAAGAGTCAGAGTTACCTCCACCTTTGTTTTTGCCTGTTTCATTTAATAACCGTACTGGTCCATTTGAGGCAAACAAGGGTATTCGTGATAGCAAGAAACACTCCTATGACAATAGAGTTCAAAATAACGAGGCACACAAGAAAGATGTGTACGGAGACGGTGCAGATAAGTATAGATCAAAGCTTGCACAACGTGCTCGAATGAGCAGTGCGAAGTTTTTGAAAGACTTGTCCTTGGTCTATATGGAACTGAATCCGACCTCGGCATTTTTACCGGACTTTAATGACGTTTTAGAATTTTTGGAGGCTGATGATGTGCATTTGACAGGTAAGTTAGATGCTGCAACTGCAAAGACCATTGGTGAGAGAAACAAGGAAAGATGGTTATTGCTTAAAAAGATTTCTTATTTGCAAAGAGTTGCAGCAAGAGAGAAGAGTCTAAGCGAAGAAGAAGATCAAAAACGTATCAAATTGGGTTTGCCTTTGTTGTGCAAGAATGGTATTCCAGCAAATGGGGTTACTATAGGCCAGAATCTAGGACCAAAAGGTGTCACTTTGCCTTTAGCTGACGGTATTGAAACCAATTATACGTCCAACAAAGAAACCCAAACTGTCAAGCTCAGTGAGACAGCAGCAAGAGATATCATCAATAGCATGTCCTCGACGGACACAAGTTTCTCGAATTTTATCGATCCATATGAGTTTGACGATCCAGTTCATCCAGATTTCTACGAACTTCGTTGGAATGAAATTGCATCTAGAAACACGGAACTTTACAGAATGGTTTTCCATTGTCAACCTGATGACTACGTTTCAAGATGGTCGGACTACACCACTCAAACTGAGTTACAGAGCCAATTTATGAAAGCCCAGGATGCTGAGGCTGATAGTGGTCATCTGAGTGCAGATTATGTTGATTTCAAAGATAGCGAGAAGACTGAACCAGACATCCGCTTGGCAAACAACTCTAGACCGGTACCAGATGGTACGGCAACCAATGACGAATATGGTTTGCTAGGCAAGGCACCTCCAGACAAGAGTCAACAACCTATTGCGGAACCAGACAATAATTTGCGTGCCAAATTCGGTCGTAGAGTCAGTAGCTTTACGGGTGTTCATGATAATTCAGACAAGAAATCAGATGTGCCAAAACATTTGACTGAACCTCCTCAAGAACCTCATGGTATTGCCGAAGAAGATGAAGTTGAGGAATTCCAGCCACCTGAAAAGCTGGGAACTGGAGATGATAGCTCAGAATATTCTGGTTCTCCAAATGAAAAACAAACCAGAACTAGGCCGAGATCTAGGCAGACTTCTAGAGCTAGACGTGCAAGGAGTGGATACACGGCCAGAAGAAAGATCCAAAGTGCCGAGGCAATCTACGATAAAACTTCTGCAGAGAGGTTGTTGAGTGCAGTGCAAGGTAATTTGGTTTACTTCCCTACCGAATGGCTAGAAACTGAGTTGAGAAACAACAATTGGTTCTACAATACCGATAGACTTCCTCCAATGGAAATTTATGATTGAATATCCTGTGTGCATTGCTTTTTTGTTTTCATTTTTTTTACTCTATTTATGGTGTTTATATACTTATATATTTATTTTCTTCAGATAGATTTTTTTTTGTTATTTGTATAGTGTAATTTAGTTAATATTTAACGGAAGGAAAGGATTGTTATAGCTCAACACGTACCTGGCGCAGTTATCAGGAAAGATTAACTTGCCGAGTACAAGCGCAAAAGGAAGGAACTAGAGGAAGAAAAAAAAAAAAATTTTTGTTTTTTGCTTGTACTTTTCACCCTGTTAACTTTATTTTTTCCAAACCTACAAATATTTCTATTTATTCCGGAAATTCATAGACTAAACAACCAATTTAATTACACACACCATGTTTCTCCAATTACTATCTATCGTCGGAGTCATACTAGGATTCCTATTGTTGGTGCTTTCAATTGCATCCGGATTGTACTATATATCTGAATTGGTGGAAGAACATACCGAACCGACCAAAAGATTCCTCAAGAAATTGATCTATTCCATAATAGTTACATACATATTATTGATGCTATTCGACAAATTCCCAATCAAATTGACATTGTTTTCCATATTTTCGTACTATATTTATTTACAAAACTTGAACAAGTTCCCATATGTGGAATTAAGCTCACCACTTTTCTTGGTATCGTGTGTGCTTGTTATTAGCAACCACTTTTTATGGTTCCATCATTTTAACAATCCATACATCCCACCCTTGGAAGTCAGATTGAGACCAGAATATGTTCCTCCTAGCATCCCAAGTTTTGTCGAGATTTGTTCGTTCTTTGGATTGTTGGTTTGGTTTGTGCCCTTTGCCTTGTTTGTGAGTTTGAGCGCACATGACAACTTGTTGCCACACCACATGGACAAGCAAGATGACAAGAAGAAAAATAATGGGTTAGCAAAAGTGGTTGTTGGGAATATCAGAGAACATATCTATACAATTAGTAGAAAATTGGGCTACGAATTGGATCCACACCACGGGTCTATTGTGTATTAGATATAAATATGTATATATCGAGTAATATTTCATTCATTTAAGTTTTTAATTTTTCTGGAAAAGAGCGCTATTTGTATATAAAAACGTGTTGAATATACTTCAAGTCAAGTCAGCCGTTTCTTTTACTCTAGGAACTTCTTGACTGGTCGACCAATATCATTCAAGCTTAATAAGAACGTATCATGTCCATAATTCGAGATATCAGTTCCCAATTCGAAATATTCCACTTTACCTGTAGTATTATTTTCCATTAGCACATCTGCAATTTCACGCTGTTGCCATACTGGGAACAATATATCGGACTCTACCCCAATAACCAATACATCTTTGTTGGCCAACCGTGTCATGCCTTTCCTTAAATCAAACAATCCTTCTTCGACTGTAGTTGCGGCTTTAGTAGATTTCTCTTCGTATGGAACAGCAGGTATCGTAAGTTTTGCAACTTCCTCAGATACCGTCCCATTATACAACAATTCCGCATTTGATCTTGCCTCAAGTGCCTTGCTTCTATTCTTATATCCCAAATCAAATAAATCCATTGCCTTGGACACATAGAGCCATGAATTTGCATCATATTCGAGACAGAACTTCTCTCCCGCATGATCCAAATACGTTTCAACCAAGAAGTCAGGGCACAATGCTGGCGGTCTGCTCTCATCTGCCCTTTGTCTGCCAAATCTATATTCCCATTCTGGTCCAGATCTATAAGTGACCGTGGCGATCTCTCTTGCCAATTTCATCCCCACATGTGGTGGGATTTTCCCATAATAAAACCCTCGGTTCCAATTAGGATCACTCATGAGCACTTGTCTTTGCGTGTGTCTTAATGCAATGGAATAAGGGTGAGATCTGGCACATCCACTGATGGAAATAATTTTCTCAACTTCATCGGGGAATTCCCAACCGTAAGCTAAACTTTGCATACCTCCCATCGAGGCACCCACTGCAGCATGGATCTTCTTAACTCCAAATTCGTCCCTGACCAATTCACGCTGTGCACGAACCATGTCATTGACACCAAGTATTGGGAATCTAGTAGCGTAATGTTCGTCATTTGCAGGATCAATTGATGATGGACCAGTAGAACCGTAGCATCCACCTAACACGTTGGTACAAACGACAAAGTATTTATCGGTATCAATGTACTTCCCCAGTCCGATAAAATTCTCCCACCATCCGTTCTTGGTGTTTTCAGGTTGTGATTTAGCGTGCAGTGAAGCGGATAAACCTGTATGGATCAAAACCAAATTGGATTTGTCTTTATTTAATTTCCCCCAAGTTTCATAGGCAATCTCATATTCCGGTAAATGCCCTCCGTAATCCAAAAAGATCGGTTTCTTGGATTTATACAAATGAAACCCAGTTTTCACATTACCATAACTAGGTTCAGGACCTGATTCTAGTGAGGAGGATACGGGATTCAAGTTCCCCTTTGATAATTCTTCCGTTTTACGTTCTAGTCTGTCCAAGCATGGGAATCTCAAAGCGGGGTTTGAACTAGAGCCTTCAACCACCCGCCGTTGTAATGGTTTGTGCAATCTTGCAGATGTGGTGAGGCATTTTGCGACAGGTGGAAAAAAAAATTTCAGTGGTGAAGAATGTAGTACTGGCGCCTGCTGTATTATGGTTCTAGTTGAATTGGATAACATATTGATTATGGTTTAAAGGATGAGTTGAAGAGAAAATGTAGTTGATTTGTGATCAAATTTAATTACTAAAGCAACAAAAGTACCACTAAACCAATTTCACGTAAGCAGCCCCTGGTTAAGAATACAACTAATTAATGAACGATGAGGTTACTGCACGTGATCTCGTATTTGTGCTCTATTCTTTTTTTTTTTTTCTTTGCTCTGTCTCCCATTCTTTGGACCTTACAATTGCTTTTTCCAAAGCACACTTTCACTATGACGTGTGGTTTATTGCCGACCCTGAATTGTTTTCCCGTCGGATATGAATTTCAGATTCAAATTGACACCTTATAATTTGGCATATTTGCTTTATCCCCTGGTATACATATGTTCAATTCCACTAACATTGTTACTCAAGCAGTATAATGGATTTATTTCTCATATATTTCCGGTTAATTTTATAGAGCTGTATATTGTAAGTAACCATGGTTACATCTGGTTTAGTGCAATATACTGGCTTTTGGCAATCACACTAGGATACTTCCCGACCCGTGACAAGATACTTCTCACTAGATATACCAAAATATTCTTAGTTAATACCCTCTGGATATTGATCCTCTTGGAATGGTTTTTTGGATCCCCCATATTTGAAAGAATCAGCGTAATTGCCGGTGCCACTTGTTCCATACCTGGCATAAATAGAGAGTATGAGTGTGAAGACCGAGGTGGTGAGTGGAATGATCCCTTTGACAGCTCTAGTCATTACACGTTTTTGATATCAAGTAGTTTATTGGTTTGGTATTTGCTCACTAATCATGTTTCTTGGATCACGGATTATTTATCGAACCACATCGACGATCTAGAGGTTGGTACTCCTTACGCACCAGTTGAAAGTAATCTGATTGCAATTTCAAACAAATACAGAACCATTAGAGTCGTTGTGGAAATTAGTGCAGTGGTGCTTTTGGGTATTTGGTTGATTCTGTTCCTCGCAACGTCAATATTTTTCCACACGATACCAGAGAAACTAGTTGGATTGATTTGTGGGTTGTTTGTTCCAACCTTAATAGAGTATATTTAGATAAGATAAATGTTAATAAATTCCATGATTTATTTTTGTATTGTTTTAATATCCTACAACGAAATCTAACTGAATTAAATCTTTTGTAAACACATCCTTGGCACCAATCCTATTTCCTGGGTGTTTTGGCGTGCGTAATACTCTTTACCCATGCGAACTAGCCTTACTTTACACCACCCATCTGAATGTTTCTCCAAAATAACAACCTTATCACCGACTTCTATGTCCAATTCATCACCTAAGTTCTTGGTGTAGGATCTTATAACGGTATACAAACTCTGTGACGGACTGATTCCTCCTCTAACAGGATCCAACCCACTCTCACCAACATTGATTGGATTTGGCAAATTCAATTTATTCTTCGCTTTAGGAATATGATTCTTGTGTTCATCATCGATGGTTAACACTTGTGGTTTGATGGAATCTTTTTTGTCCTCCTCAATCCGACCTAGGTTGAATTTCTTTAAAAACACCGGAGTCATCATACTCATTCTTTTCATAAAATTCGACTGGTTAGACTGTTCTTGTGATTGGGATTGTGCGTGTGTTTGTTCTTGTTCAGTATTTCTAGCTGGGAACATCTTACTTAATCGGTTGGAAAATGCAAATTTGCGTTCTGGAACTCCATACTGTTGCTGTGGTGGTTTATCTTGATTCAAATATGCTCCTGGCGAAAACACAACAGGATAAGGTTTTTCAGGTGTGATGGTTTCATCACTGTTTCTTGATTTATAGTAAGAATCATTGTATGAAAATTCTTTGTCTTTGTTCTTGTTCTTACGTGAACGGATGAAATACCACACTCCTAAAACAATGAAAAATATTGAAAAAATGGCAATTGGGATCCCGACAGCTAACCCGATCTGAGTTGATCTATTGCTTGAATTGGAGGATGAGATATCATTAAATGTGGACAGGGATGGGATGTCGGTGGTGGATCCAATTCTTCTGGCTGAAGCTGTTGTTGATGCAGTAGTTTCCAGGTTTGATGTAGTTGTTAAGGAAGATGACTGTGTTGCAACAGACGGAGTAATATATACAGTCCTAACTGTTGGTGAACTTGAGGCTGAAGTAATAGCTAAGGTTGTAGGTGTTGATTGAGTTGCTATGGCGCTCGTTCTTGTAACAGGTGAGGACATAACTATCGTCTGGAGGCTTGTTTGTTGAACCCACGTTGTATATGTACCATCCCTAGTTTGTTGCATTGTCCCACTACTCATGGTTGATGTAGATGTGAGTGTCAAATAGATGGTACTGTCTCCATTATCTCTTTTCTTGAAGAATGGCATGGTCAAACGTTGAATAGTAAATAAAAAAAAAAGGACGAATCGAAATGACTTTCAAATTTATTATCCGAGATACTTTTGTCTTCTTTATAAACCCTGAAAGAATATTACTTGTACCTGGAATTGGATACAATATTGACATAAACTTGTTTCACAATTGTAACCTCTACCACCACTCGAATATTTTTTTTTTTGGTTTTTGCAACCTCTTGCCCGCGCTCATAATTTATCTGGTGCGAAGATTGTTTCAGGTGGTACAAGGGATTTTGTCTTGGTACTTCTGTTTCAGAATGTTCTTTTATATTTTACATCTAATTTAGTACTTCGTTCGAATATTGTCTAGAAAATTTTAGCGAGGCAACAACAGTTCACCAGCATTTTCATCCAGAACTGGTTTTTCACACTCTTCTGAAACAAGATCGTTGAAATAATGATGATAGGACCCCCATGCAAAAGCAATACCTATCAAACTGCCCATGACGATGTCACTGAAATGGTGTCTATAATCTTGGGTCCTACTCAAAGCAACGTAGGTTGCCAACAATAACGGTGAAAAAACCAACAAGTACTTGTATATGTGTTGTGGTGAACTTCTAGTTTGAAACAATTTAAATTGACCGATCAACCATAATGACAAATACAACAACCCACTGAAACTAATAGAAGAGTGACCTGATGGTGTGGATCGCATCCCATCCACAAGAACAGCTTGACCCAAAGGTGCCGTACATACACTAACATCAACCAACTTGTTCAAAGGGGTGCCAACAGCAGGTCCACAACGTTCCAAAAAATCGGGTCTTGGTCTTGCAATCCATACTTTGAGAATATCTGTAAGAACTCCATTCAAACCTAATGAAATAATCAATCCCAACACACTGACTTGTAAAAGATGTAAGGCTTGGTGCTGCGAAGTGATTACCCCGTTCTTATATTTAACAAATATCACAATTAGTATCGTGAACAACGGTATCAAAGATGCCAACAATATGCATTCCACGCCACTTACACGTTCAACAGTTGCGAACGGATGGGAAATCGTCAAATCATCTAGGGAAAATTGTCGTTGAAATGGTGGGGCATTCTCAGCTACAATGAAGAAGAATAGCAACACCAAACCACTTACTTCCCAATCTGGCAAGTAATTCTGGAACTGATTACTTTGGATATACGTTGATACAGATGAAAGATTGATAAACGTCATAGGATGATGTGGGGTATTTGAAGCTGTAAGGTGTATTTTTTTTTTTTTTAGTTTCTGTCGACAATTATTTTTTTATGTGGTAGTGAGAGCGATTTGTTCATACCGTTTGGCTGTCCTTTGTTAGTTTTTTTTTTTTTTTTTTCGTCTGTCAATTATCTGGCTTATGATACGCGTGCACAGATACCCGATCTAGATTGATCTCTGAATAAATACGATTGTCTATTGTTTAAGTACAAACAGTCTATAACTTACTTCTATGATAAATATAGCCCAAAATAAGAATTATAACAAAAACACATAACCCAGATGTAATTTCAAAGGTTTCGTTATAGCATCCAGAACCTTTGGCACAAACATAGTCCTTCAATTGGTTATCCCAAGTGGTTGAATTTCTGTCATAAACGTAACCAAACACCTTAGTCATGATAGTTAACCCAATGGTAGCAGCAGAACATGTGATTCCCCAGATCAATGAGTAATTTCTCATATTGAAAATGTCAGACACGATAGCTGGATAACTGGTGAAACTCAAACCATATGAGTATCCACTGATAATGGAAATGATCAGCAAATAAATGTTGGCACTGTGAATATTTACGGAAATAGATGAGATATCAATGACATTCATAGCGTGTCCCAAAAGCATCAAACTCATTCCTAAGATCAATACCCAGTGTCTTTGACTATCCAATTTGTGAACAAGAAAATCGGAAGTAGGGCCTGAGCTCAATCTTCCAAGAAATGAAGCAACAGCAATAAGAGACACATGGACTGCTTGTAAAGACTGCAAAGAAGGAGTCGCAGTATCTTGGACTTCATTCTTATAATAATAATGGATTGCCCAGACAATAAATCCAATGGTATAGATATACATTTGTCCCAAACCTTGAACAATTGCTAAAATAAGGTAATGAAACCAAAATATCTTATGTGATAAAGTGTCCTTCAAGTCCATTGTCTTCAAGTGATCAATATGGTTTGGATCATCCTTGATTGTAACGGCTAACAAAGAGGTAGATTCTGTTGGTGTATCTGCTCCACCATTTTCAAGGGAATCTAAGTGGCCATCAAGGTTTTCTTGTTCGATGTGACCATCGACCCTAATGAAGATGAAACCAATAAACACCAACAATCCACATGCATATGCCATGAACTCAAGAAACCCACCAACATTGTTATCAAAGAATTTAGTAGAAATGAACAGGAAAAGCAACGACGAAATAGCAAACGAAGAAACAGTGATGCTCTGGGCTGTAGCTTTCAAGTTTGGGAAATTAACGGTGACTGCTTTTATGGCACTGAAGTATCCAGACACTGAACCAATACCAATAAGGAACATGGCAGCTAATAGTTGCCAATTTTGAGAGTCAGGACCCAACTCATATTGCCAGTGGATCCATTTATAACCAAACAAAAGCGAAACGCAACTAATCAATATTGGTAACTGGGTACCGTACGTATCAGTAACAAAACCTGAAACAATCCCACCGAGGGAGTTACCAATAGTGGCACTGATGTTTAAATTTGCTGCCTCGGCTGCTTCTAACTGACATTTCTGTGCAAGTTGCGTTCCATAGACAGAATAGACAAACAACGTGCCCGTTGATAATGCTACTGGGATAGACGCAGCCAAGATTAACCAGTGGTTAGTAAGGGGCAAGTAGTTGTTAATATACTTGACACAGTTGTGGAAGACTCTCATTACAGGTTAGCAGTGGTACTAGGTGATATGAGCTATAGCGGGAACTGTGGATCACAAGCGGCCTCATTTTTTTGAGTTATCGCAAAGATAGCCAGAATTGGATTGAACGCAAAATCATTAAATACAGGATTGGGCACTTGTCGTGTGAGAGGGCCCAAAATGGTTCTATTTTTTTTTTTTTTTTTTCGTTCTGTTCGACTCACTGAGAAAACTTTTTCACCGCTCAAAATTTTTCACCAACACGGAAGAAAATTTTTTTACCACTAAGACTTTCCAAGTACCACTACCTCCACATACAACATGCCAATCGACCCAGAAAAGTTAGCTAAATTGCAAAAATCCTCGGCTAAGAAAGTCGGTGGTTCAAGAGTCAAAGCCAAGAAGAATGTCAAGACTGAACAAGACGATACCAAATTGATCGAAGCTTTGGGTAAATTGAAAGCTACCAAGATTGAAGGGGTCCAAGAAGCCAACTTTTTCAAAGAAGACGGCAAAGTCTTGCACTTCCCAAGAGTTGGTGTCCAAGGTGCTCCAGCTTCCAATTGCTTCTCCTTCACTGGTTACCCAGTTGAAAAACCAATTACTCAACTCATTCCACAAATCTTACCCCAACTTGGTGCTGAAAATCTCCAAATTTTGAAACAATTGGCCGAACAAATCCAAGCTGGTAAGACTCCAAAAGACTTCAACACCGGTGCTGATGCTGCTGATGCCGATATCCCAGATATTCCAGAATTGGTTGATGATCCAAGCGTCGAATAGGTTTCCGTATAGTTTTAGCCTTCCTTTTTAAGAATTGATTAACGATTGTATACAGGACTTTTTTTCTTTCCATTGTAGATGATTTTTCTTACAACAACTATATTTCTTTCTTTCTTCAGTAGTTGTTAAACTTCCCATACTTAGGGTGAATTTGCCACTGCATTTGTTCCAGATACCAAGTCGATTTTGCTGGTGCGATCCTGGGGGGGAGCAATTGTGGATGGCACGATTTACAAAGGATGATTTGCTTTGGTGGCCAGCGGTATATACTAAACCAATGGTTTCATTATGGCAAATTCCATGAACAACTCGCACTTGTTGAATCAATGGT
Organism: Candida frijolesensis; assembly: GCA_030557105.1. Taxonomy (NCBI): domain Eukaryota; kingdom Fungi; phylum Ascomycota; class Pichiomycetes; order Serinales; family Debaryomycetaceae; genus Candida; species Candida frijolesensis. The sequence continues at coordinate 6,736 of JAKTVH010000052.1, read as the reverse complement.
CGCGATTTAAAATTATATGAATAACGTAATTACACTACATTGTGCAGTTGGTGTCTCAAAAGACTTTTTTAATTTTGATTTTAAAGCCAGTGGTAACAAGGACATTCTTATGGTCACTAACTTTTACAACACGATAAACATTTCGACTGTCCTCTTTGTTTGCATTTTCAACAGAATAGAGGTTATTGGAATCCTATAATCCGAATTGACTTTTTTTAGACAAAGTTAACAGGACGACAGTGTTACGAAGGAAGAAACGGTACTATCAAGTTCCCTTTAAAGCCGAGGTTGTGAGTTTTAACCCTAAATCCATTAAGGTATAAGCGGTCCAAGGAGAGTAATATCCCTCAAATAATTACCAGTGGCAAATGTATGCTGGTACAAATCGTTGAATTTTGCAAACAGAGTTCAATGACTTGTGGTACCAAAATGGGTGGTTGCAGCTAATCGGATGTTGCTGTACCACTCAAACAATATGCTCAGAAAAAAAAAAAAAATATTATTGGGCCGACTAACTAGGGGAGTGTGTGGGCTTTAATAAACACAATGCATATACGTGGAACTCACATAAAAATCTAAGCCAAGTTAATCAATTGACTATAAATAGACAATGACAACTCCCACTTGAAACCCCCTTACGCTTTTCTTTGATATATTCTCCTTCCTCCTATAAAACTTACTCCCTAATCACGATGGTTTTATGCAAACATATTGATGCATTGACTTTGGAAAGTCAAATCTTGAAAAAGACTCCACAAGCTCAATTGAAGAAAGAACAATTCATTGACGCTTATGCTTCTCACAAAAACATCCCAAAATACGAGATTCCAAATGAATCTGCCAACGAGGAATTGGTTTATACGTATCTTTCCCAGGAATTGTCGCTTGATGGTAACCCAACCTTGAATCTCGCCTCGTTTGTCAACACATACGTTGGTGATTCCTCGTTGAGATTGATCGAGGACAACTTGACCAAGAACTTGGCTGACAACGACGAGTACCCAAGTTTGATCGATGTCGAAACCAGATGTATCACCATCTTGAGTAACTTGTGGCATGCACCACACAAGGTGGACCCTGTTACGGGTAACAAGGTCACCAACTCCATTGGGACTGCCACCACTGGCTCTTCCGAAGCGATCATGTTGGCTGGTTTGGCATTGAAGAAGAGATGGCAATTGAAGAGAAAGGCAGAAGGAAAGTCCACCGCCAACCCAAACATCTTGATGGCCACTTGTGCGCAAGTCGCCTTGGAGAAATTTGCTACCTACTTTGACGTTGAGAACAGATTGATCCCAATTACAGAGAAATCTGGCCATTTGATTGACACCACCAAGATCAAGGAGAACATCGACGAAAACACTATTGGTATTTTTGTCATTGTCGGATCCACCTTCACTGGTGCGTTCGAGCCAGTGGAACAGGTTGCCAAATTGTTGGACGAGGTTGAAGAGGAACGTGGCTTGGACATCAGAATCCACGTGGATGGTGCTTCTGGTGGGTTTGTGGCTCCATTCATCTTCCCCCACTTGAAATGGGATTTTGCCAACTCCAGAGTTGACTCGATTAACACTTCTGGACACAAGTTTGGATTGACCTCTGTTGGTTTGGGTTGGGTTATTTGGAAAGACTCCGACTTGTTGCCACAAGAATTGCGTTTCAGTTTGGACTATCTTGGTGGTGTAGAAGAAACATTTGGGTTGAACTTCTCCAGACCAGGTTTCCCTGTCATCACCCAATATTACAATTTCTTGACCTTGGGTAGACAAGGCTATGCTAAGATCTTTGATAGTTGTATGACCAATGCTAGATTGTTGTCTGAATATTATGAAGAAACAGGTTACTTTGAAGTACTTTCTGTTATTCACCACAAATTGACTGACGCTGAAAAGAAGGCTCAGTACACCAGAGAGGTTGATGACAAGAAGTTGGAATCCAAGATCTACACTATCAATGAAGAATACAAGCCAGGTTTGCCAGTTGTTGCTTTCAGATTCTCCAAAAGTGTTAGAGACAAGTACCCGGAATTGCCACAGGAATTGTTCTCCTCTTTGATGAGAAAGAAAGGTTACATCATCCCTAACTACCACTTACCACCAAACGAAAACGACACAGAATTGTTGAGAGTGGTAGTCAGAAACACATTGTCCTTGAACTTGTTAGAAAAATTGATTCAAGACTCTACTGAAGTTGCCGAATTGTTGTTTAGAGCTGCTGATTCTGTTAACGATATTACTTCGAAGGAAAACTTTGAGACTGAACAAGATAAAAAGGAACACATTCATCGTCTCTTATCTATCATTTCTTCAGCTGGTGATATCGAAGTCAGACAGAAGCAAAAGGAAAAGAAACCACATGAATTTGGTAAGCACAAGAAATCGTATCGTGGTACTTGTTAATCCTGTAGGTTGTTTATTTAGCTATTCAATTCGCTTTTTATACATGTCTGTATAGTGAATTGTAAGAATGTAAGTTTTTCGAATATGTAAAGTGGGCCAGAAGTGATAATAATGAAGAATCGAATGATTGCTAATATACATGTGTATTAATAATTGAATTAATTGCTGTAGATGAACCTAAAAAAGGTAAGATATTAAAATTCTATTGTTAATTATAGATTATTCCTATCTTTTTTTTTTTTTTTTTTT
>JAKTVH010000051.1:16594-60886 GCA_030557105.1 Candida frijolesensis | reverse complement strand
GCATCTACTGAATCTACCCCAGCTGCTGAATCTTCTGTTGCCCCAAGTGCATCTACTGAATCCACCCCAGCTGCTGAATCATCTGTTGCCCCAAGTGCATCTACTGAATCTACTCCAGCTGCTGAATCATCTGTTGCCCCAAGTGCTTCTACTGAATCCACGCCAGCTGCTGAATCTTCTGTTGCCCCAAGTGCTTCTACTGAATCTACCCCAGCTGCCGAAACTACTCCAGCTACTGAGATCACTTCATACACTACTGCAACTGAACAAACTACCACTACCATCACCACCACTCACTGTGGTCATGAAGGATGTAGTAAGACTACCATCACCACTGGTGTTACCGTTATCACTGTTACTGTTTCCGACACTGTCACTGAATACACTACTTACTGTCCATTGACTGATACTGAAACTACTCCAGCTTCATCTACTGCTCCAGTCACTGAATCTACTTCATCTGTTCCTGGTGAAACTTCAGTTGACTCAACTGCTACAACTGAATCTGTTCCAGCTAGTGAATCCACTCCAGCTGCCGAATCATCTGTTGCCCCAAGTGCTTCTACTGAATCTACTCCAGCTGCTGAATCATCTGTTGCCCCAAGTGCTTCTACTGAATCCACCCCAGCTGCTGAATCTTCTGTTGCACCAAGTGCTTCTACTGAATCCACTCCAGCTGCTGAATCATCTGTTGCACCAAGTGCTTCTACTGAATCCACTCCAGCTGCCGAATCATCTGTTGCCCCAAGTGCTTCTACTGAATCTACCCCAGCTGCTGAATCATCTGTTGCCCCAAGTGCTTCTACTGAATTCACCCCAGCTGCCGAATCATCTGTTGCACCAAGTGCTTCTACTAAATCCACTCCAGCTGCCGAATCTTCTGTTGCCCCAAGTGCTTCTACTGAATCTACCCCAGCTGCCGAATCATCTGTTGCACCAAGTGCTTCTACTGAATCTACCCCAGCTGCTGAATCTTCTGTTGCCCCAAGTGCTTCTACTGAATCTACCCCAGCTGCCGAATCATCTGTTGCACCAAGTGCTTCTACTGAATCCACTCCAGGTGTTTCTTCTGAAGAATTCACTCCTTCTCCAACCACTTGTTACACTACTGTTCCAAGTACTAGTAGTGACGAAGTTATCATTACTTCTTACACCACTGAAACTGCTCATACCACTTCTACTTTGACTGTCACTTCATGCTCAAACAATGGCTGTGAAACACAAACCAAGAAGACCGGTGTCATCGTTATTACTAGAACCACTACCGATGTTGAAACTGTTTACACTACATTCTGTCCATTGACTAGTGTCTATCCAGTCTATGGTGTTGCTAAGATGGCCAACTTCGGTAAAAGAGATGTTACTGAAAGTGCTCCATTAGTTGTTGATGCTCAAGCTACTGAATCTGATGAAGAATCAAGCGTCTGGCCAGCTTCTACTTTGGTTCCTTCTGTTTGGCTTTCTAACAGTACCGAGAGTGGTGTCAGTACTACTTTTGAAGGTGCTGGAAGTGCTGCTATTGTTCCAAAAGTCGGTGTTTTCGCCGGTGTTTTGACTGGATTATTCTTCTTGCTCTAATTGAATTAGAGTACGTTGTTTCTACTTTATTTTCGGTTTTATTGTTTCACATTTCGGTTATTGTCATTTTTCCTACTTCATTATTTATGCTTTCGGTATTATGATCTCACTTAATTGATCATTTGGATTTATTATTATTACTATTATTATTTTCGGTTGATTCTAGGATTGGACTATTAGAATCTTTTGGCTATTTAAAGATACCCTATATTTTATTGATTTCTTGATATTATTATGCATTTTCGGTTATTAATCACTATATAAATATATATATGTTATATAGATTGGTTATTTTATTAAACTTTCGATTTTTTCCTTTTTTTTTAAAAAAAAAAACAAAAGTATTAATGACTGTGTCGTGGTTATTAGAAGTTGAATATGTTGCCCAAGTCACGTGCAAAAATCATGTGATTTCAGAATAAAACATTCGAAGGCGTGTACGTTGACAAGAAAAGGAACAGATTCAGGGGGCAAAAAAATAAAAATTAAAAAATAAAAAGTGACGGAAAAAGGAACAAATGGAACAATCACACACACTACCCAATTCAGCACAATACTACGTTAAATTCGCTCTATGGTATACAATACGAAAAATATTTGCAAATTGGAGAACGTACTGTTTTCTTTCCAACTATGTACCAAGTCTCATTCACCATTTCTTCCACGCATAAACCATCTTTGTTTGCGGCACGTTCCAGTAGAAGAAATATATGAGTTAGTGTGCAACAATCTAAAGTGTACTGATTTTGTGTTAAATTAATACCGTTGTGTAGCAATTGCAAAATATAGACCATGGCACTTCTTCATTTGCTTTTTTTTTTAGTTTTGCCATACTTATCCGATATCTGATAACTGGAGTATCATATATACATATATATATATATATATATATATTTGCTTATCGTCGTTAATCTGATATGAAGTCTTCTTGAAAATAGGGAAAAAAAACTCTATATACTTTTTCCTGACATATGGATTACGTGGTACAAAAATCTTCCATTTCTCGCTTCTTTTGTCTCCCCCCTGCTTCCCCCCTTCCTCCACGAGTTCCGAAGTATTTAATGAAGAAGAGGTGATCGTTGTGGTTTTATGCGACCAATTTAAACTTCCAGAATCGGATATCTACAATTACCTTCTGAGCCTGAGTTACTGGGTCTTCCGCCCCCCTCTCCATTTTGCACTATAACGACAGCGTGCTGTATTGTCCTAATAGCATATTGTGGATCTTCATATTTTATGAGCGTCTATGTTTTGAACTTAAAAAAATTCAATTAACAGTGGGATGATGAATACGGAGTGAAGATCCTTTGTCTTTTTCTTGTTCCTTTTCTTTTTCTCTCACTCATTGATTGTCACTCAGTCGTTCTCTCTTTCCCTCTCATTCGATTTCTCTCTCTTTCTCGGTTTCTCACTTTTTTGTCTTTGTCTTTGTCTTTGAGTTTGCTGTAGTCGTGGGATTGTCTTTTGTGTATTGGGTTTAGTTTGTGGGTGTTTGTGTATTTGCTCTATCACGAATTTTTTTTTTTTTTATGTTCTCTCCTTCTTTTTCTTTTCATTTCCAACGAAACAGAAGCGAAGCAAAAGACCAAGCCAATTCCTTTTCTCCCAGAGCACTAAACAAACAGGTTTCCATTCCTTGATTCCATTGTTAGGTTTCCTTTATTTATATATATAACTCTTTGCATTTTATAAACTTCACTACTTGTTAATTCATTTGTTGTTTTTGCGTCCTTTCCCAATCAATCAGTCAGTCATTTTTCACTTTGTCATTTTTGTATAATAATAATAATCTTTTTTTTTTCTATTTTAATAGTATTATTTGTCCTTTGCATTTATTTATCCCACCGATCATCATATCTACAAGAACCAAACCACATAATCTTCATACATTACAAGTACCACACTTTCTTTCCTTTGTTATTTTTTAGAGATCTGGAGTTTGATTGTCACACCCATTGAATAGATAGAACCACCGGTATTCCTGTGTTCCCCCTTATTACTGAAACTTCACTCAATTTTAAAGAGAAATGGGAACTTATGTACCAAAAAATCTGGAAGATTATCCACCTTCAGGGGGCACTCCCACGTCCAATTATGACACCACCAATCCTTTATCAAATTACAGTTCCAATACAAACAACACTTCCCCGCAACATAACGATTCCATATCCAGTCCTACTCCGAAAGTAACCATCAACCCCCACACTACTTCCAGCACTGCCAGCCACCAACATCAACAAGAACAAGAATTGCTTTCTGGTTACACCGTTCCCAATCCTCCCGTTTCCACGCAACAATCAACTGCAATTGCTGCGGAACAAGATCCCAATGCGTCAGGAGAGTTGGATAAACCTCGCACGTTGTGGATGGGTGATTTGGATCCCTGGTTGGATGAAACAGGAATACAAGATTTATGGTGGAGTATACTACAGAAAAAAGTCACCATTAAAATCATCAAACCAAAGAACCCTAAATCCGATCTCGGTTTCCAAGGATTGACCAATTCAGGTTATTGTTTTGTTGAATTTGAATCGTTTGAAGATGCACAACAAGCATTAAGTTTAAACGGTCAATTATTACCTGATATTGCCATGCCTTCACAACAAAATTTTCCTAACAATCCCGACAATCAAAAGAAATATTTTAGATTGAATTGGGCTAGCGGAGCAACGCTTTCGGCGCCAATTGTACAAACTCCAGAATTTTCATTGTTTGTGGGTGATTTATCTGCTTCCACCACAGAAGCTCATTTATTGGCATTTTTCCAAAAAAGTTTCCCCAATTCAATTAAAACAGTTCGAGTTATGACCGATCCCATTTCAGGAAAATCAAGATGTTTTGGATTTGTGAGATTCACTGAAGAACTGGAAAGACAAAGGGCTTTGGTTGAAATGAATGGAGTATGGTTTGCAGGAAGACCATTGAGAGTTGCATTGGCAACACCAAGAAGTAGCGGCAGAAGATTCCTCAATCATAATCTGCCACAATATTACCAGTCACTGCACCAACAACTACAGGCACAGCAGCAATCTGGGCAACAGCAATCCCAACAACAATCAGCACCTCCATTACTTGGTCCACGTCCTCCAACAATGAGTGGTAACGAATATTTTGGTGTTGATCCCAATTCAGCACCATTACCGCAATCGGGACTTCATGGTGGTCTTCAGCCACCACCACCTATCCAACCACCACCAGAAATGATGTTTATGGCTCCACCACCAGTAGGACCGAATGGGGGTAGCCCAATGTACGGATATTATGGACAGAATGTACAGGGACAACTCAACCAAGATCTCGAAGGGTTGAATTTGGATATGACCAATTCTCCTGGACAGGGATTAATGCAACAACGTCAACAATTTGCTGATCCCAATAATACTACAGTATTTGTTGGAGGGTTGTCTTCAGAAGTTAATGAACCTACATTATACACATTATTTAAACCATTTGGATTGATTCAACAAGTCAAGATTCCTCCAGGTAAAAATTGTGGATTTGTGAAATACACAACTAGAGAAGAAGCTGAAGAAGCTATTGCGGCAATGCAAGGATTTATCATTGGTGGGAATAGAGTAAGATTAAGTTGGGGTAGAGTGTCGGTGAACAGTAAGAAATATCAACATCACCAACAACAACATCAACTGCAACAGCAGCAGCAGCAGCAACAACAACAACAACAGCAGCAGCAACAAGTTGCCCAAGCGGCTCAATTACAAGTTGCAGCAGCATTATCCACGGGTATGGATCCAGCAAGTGCAATAGCTGCTGCCGCTGCGGCGGCTACAGGTAGCTATCCTCCCAACATGGCACCACCACCACCACCACCGAACATGGCACCGCCTCCTAACATGCCTCATCAAGTAGGACGAGGAATCCCTGGTGGACTTGGTGTTGGAGGAGTGGGAGGAATAGGTGGAGGTCCACCTCCAGCTATGGGATCGATGGGGAACATGCCATCACCAATGCATGGCATGGGATTGCCTATGATGCCACAGTACCAAGGACTTCCCCCACATCATAATCAATATTCATCGGATGAAGGAAGTGGTTCTGCAGATACTACAGGAACAGGATATGAAAATGATAACCATGATGGTAATGATGGTGATAGTCCAATTAGAGATAGAAATATGCCATCGATGTTCTTGTCTGATGTCGGAGGAGGAATGCAACATGATCAATATACTGGAGATTTGGCCAATGCAATGGGTAACATGAATTTAGACGCAGGTGAATTAGGAGGTGGAATGGGATATGGATATATGATTCCTTCTAGTTATCCTGGTTATGGAATTCCTGATATGTCGCAATACCAACAATTGTTGCCTGGAGAAGAAGAATTAGAAAGAGAGGAACGTGAAGAAGACGGAGAAGAAGAGGAGGAGGAGGAGGAAGATGAAGAAGAAGTGAGAGAAGGTGAAGAAGACGATGGCAGAGATGGAGATACAGCACAAAAGGCGCAAGATATAGAAAGAAAAGAAATTGAAAATACAGAAGCAGAGAAGAAAGAGGAAGAAGCAAAGAAAGAGGACGAGGAAGAGTAGAGTAGAGTAGTACTATTATTAGTATCATGGGTGAGTTTTTATTTTCATGGTTATTTATTTATTTTAAAGACCGGTGTGTTTATGTTAAGCATTTCGTTGATATTTATTTATTTATGATGAAATTGTTGTTTTTTTTTTTTGGTTTAGTTAATGTCCCTCCACAACCCCCAATCACTTCCCCCTTCACTATTTTCATATATCATTTTGGAAGATTTGTATAATGATTTTTCTGGTTCTTTTTCATTATCGGTTATTATTTGAGTTATTCAATTGTTTTATTTAGTATTTGGTACTTTTTTGTTTTGTTTATTTTTGGCTATTCTATTATTGTTTTATCTTTTTTTTTTTTGATTATTTTGATTACTTGATTACTTGATTATTTATTTATTTATCGTATATATTATATTTTTTAGTATTTTTGATACCAACTTATTTTGTTGATTTGTGTTTTTAATTGATTGCAACAAACTAAGCATATTGTAAAATATACACGACTTTATTCTTAATTTGGAAAGAGCATTGGTAAAATTGTTCAACACATTTCTCATGTCATATTCTACAAGACAGTTTGAATGCCACACCAAGAATTTGACTATATTTAGTTTTATTCAGACTGGTATGCTAGAGTGCATAAGAACCAACTAAATCGTTTGGTATTTATTGAAAATTTATATATAGAATTAGGAACAACGTTAAATAAAAAGAACTATCCCAGTAAAATGAAAAAAGAAATCATACAATTATCATCTACTTAATAACAAATAATAAAGAAGAAAGGAGAACAACAAAGTATAGAGCAGGCGGACCATAATCACCCAACTATGATCTTTCACCTCTCAATCTTCTGGCTAATTGCATATCTTTCTTTTGGATAGTGACTCTTTTAGCATGGATAGCACACAAGTTGGTATCTTCGAATAAACCAACCAAGTAAGCTTCAACAGCTTCTTGTAAAGCACCAATAGCAGAAGATTGGAATCTTAAATCAGACTTAAAATCTTGGGCAATTTCTCTTACTAATCTTTGGAATGGTAATTTTCTAATCAACAATTCGGTGGATTTTTGGAATCTTCTAATTTCTCTCAAGGCAACGGTACCTGGCTTATATCTGTGAGGTTTCTTGACACCACCAGAAACTGGGGCGGATTTTCTGGCAGCTTTGGAAGCTAATTGTTTTCTTGGTGCTTTACCACCGGTGGATTTTCTGGCTGTTTGTTTAGTTCTGGCCATGGTTTGAATGTATATATGATAGTTGATGATTTTATTAGTACAAAAAGAAGAAGTTGAGTATTTTTGCTAATTTTTTTTTTTTGTGTGTGTGTGAGAGTTAGTTATTTGGGTTGTAAGAAAGAGTGTGGAAAAAGAGAAGGGAGGGAGGATATTTGAAAGGTTTTGAAGATTTTTTGTTTGAAAGTGAAGGACAAAAGAAAAAAAAAGGGGGATGTGGAATGTGTGTGACGGATGGCAAATGTTAAGCCAACGAAGGGGAAAAAAAAGAAAAAGCAAAAAGAAAAAGAAGGCGGGAAAAACGTGATCCATACATACCAAATTAAGATAAGAATAAAATAATGAGTAGTTTGTTGTCCCATAGTTAAGAATGGTAAAAATGGCCAACAGAAAAATTAACTCAATGCGAATGAGCAACTGCGACAATCTTTTTGTTTCGGCAAATTTTCTCACTAGATTTCAGTAGTGTACATGGGCACAGAAAAAAAATATAGAATTCGGTCCTAGTGCTGCTTATATGCAGACCCTTATCTTATTTTATTTTACAACCCAACATCACTTGGCACACATATATACAAATTGATAACCATATTGATTCATCAAAGAGTTCGTATAGTGAACATTCTCTACAAGCGAAAAAGAAGAACCTTTATTAGTACTAACTATCCCTGGAATGATGTCGTTACTATGAAAATCACCTACGGAGAAAAAATAAAAAAAGTTGCAGCCAAAATCCAGTGAGAGACACCCACCAATAGTTTCACAATATAACGGTATTGAAGTGGCACCCCTAACGATATGTTCACAATAGATTCAGTTGGTTGGATGTTTACCTCAGTTACAGATTCCAAGGTAAATAAGTAATGAGATCCATTTCTTTTCTACTCAAGAATTCAGCTCTATCCCCTTTCATCATTTCCTATTGTTCTCTCCACCCCACACTTCCTTATACAGAGTCATACTTTTACTTTCACTTCATCGAACCCTTTACCCCCTGACTTATTTAAATTCAGTATCTTCTCCTTTCTTTTCATCTCTTTTTTACTACAGCATCAGCATCCAACTCTTACCATGGAATGTCCAAGAACTACTAAACCAACTCCTGTTGGCATCCTTCCAAAGCATCATTTGGCCGATTTAGATCATGTCATTGAAACCCAAAATGTTTCATTCCCAAGTGTGATCAATTTACCAGATGACATTCATAAAAGTGATCCTATTGAAGTTTACAAGGCATATATTCATTTACGGTTACAGAATTACATTAGTGAATTGACATCAAGATTGATGAATGTTTATACTAATCAAGAAGCTAATTTCATTCAACAAAATAAATTCGTTAATTGGTTATATGATCAACAAGAAAATTTCAAAGATATCGATAGTTGGATTCCAGAAGATTTATATCATGATATAATTTACAAGAGTCACCAGGGGAAATTGGTATTCCCTAATAGTAAAATCAAGAAACATATTATGGAATATGTTGATGATTCATATGATATGAAATATGTGAAATATTGGGCGGATTTTATGGAGAATTATGAATTGGAAAATACTAGTAAACATTATATTCAAAGCTTTAGAGACCGTTTGGAAAAGAAGTTTGAAAAAAAATTGGATACTGAAAAATTTTCAATTTATGTTTATACCTTGGCTATAAATCTTTGGATTGATGAATTTAAAAGAAATTGTCTCTAAATGGGTTATTCCTTGCCTGCCAAATCTATATAGTATAATATATCTATGATCTCTCTCCCTCTCCCTGCGTGTGTGTGTGTGTATGTCATTTTGTCTTGCTTGATGTATACTTAATCTTAATGAAATATGTCGGTTAACATTTTTTTTTTATATGTAATTACTAAAGAATGTATAAACAGATTAACCCTATATATAAATAAACAAACGTGGTATCAATCCACTTGTCCCTTTTCTTTCTTTTTCTATTGTACACTTGTTGTTAATCGGTTATTACTCTTAGCTTCTGTACCACAATCTGGTAATTCTAGTTTTCATCATCTTCTTTTGTAATTGGAAAACACCATACATCAAAGCTTCAGCAGTTGGAGGACAACCAGGAACATATATATCAACAGGAACAACTCTATCACAACCTCTGACAACAGAATAAGAATAATGGTAATAACCACCTCCATTAGCACAAGAACCCATAGATATAACCCATTTTGGATCTGGCATTTGGTCATAAACTTGTCTCAATGCAGGAGCCATCTTATTGGTTAAAGTACCAGCAACAATCATAATATCCGATTGACGTGGAGAAGCTCTGAAAATAATCCCCAATCTATCTTGATCATATCTTGGTGCTGATACATGCATCATTTCCACGGCACAACAAGCTAATCCAAAAGTAACTGGCCAAAATGAAGACTTTCTGGCCCAATTGGCAATCATATCCAATGAAGTCAATACATAATCAGCAGCATTGGTGGCCTTTTTCTCAGACATTAATGGGAAATCAGTAGGTAATGCTTGTGGAGTTAATTCTTTTGTGGAAACATAACGAGTTGGTAGGTATGATACTGATGGTATGATGGTGGCACTAGCCTTCTTGCTAACCTGTTGAAACAAGGTTCTTCTAGATAATGAATACATGGTAATGGGTGGGGGGAGGCTATGAATAGTTAATGAAAGTTGAAATGGGATGTGAATTGATTGATAGATATAAAGAAAAGTGTAGCTTTATTGAAGATCTCTTTTTTTAAAAAAAAAAAAAAAAATTGAAGAATAAATAATTAATACAATTTCCAAATGGTATGAATGCAATATAATGTAATTAGATGATTCCCCTATGTTGAATTTGGAATGACGACTCCCTCTGTTGTTTGAATTCTTTTCTTTTTCTATGGATTCAAAAAAGAAATCGAAGAAAGATTTTTCTGTTTGGTTTGGAAACAGTTCAATTTTTTTGTCTAAGCAGAAAGTGATTGATAGTGATTGGCTCATTTCTACACGACAATGTCGTAAAATGACTTTTGTCGTACATCAACATTTCCACGACATGGAGTCGTATACTGCTTGTCATATTCAATTTACCAAAAATACTTCTCCTTTTGCCAAATGGAGCATGTATATGTATTACAATACTATACTACGTTATGCTATTGATTAGTTCCCATTAAATTTATCTATCACCTCCTTTTCCCAAACTTATTGTAACGTATCGTCCAAATAATTGATGATCTTCTCTAAGATTTCTTGTTTCACCAGATTAGGTACCAAATTTTCTGCCTTGGGTTTTATAAAAGTGAATAATTGATCAAATGTTAAATCTTTATTATGATTGTTATGTTGTTCATTTAACTCATTACTAGCAATTTGAGAAATTTTATCATACCATCCATTTTCATACAATTTTAATTTTAGTTGCTGATTTATTAGATCATAATTTCCCGAACTTATTAAATGATCTTGCATTTTGGATTTTATTTGTTCTAATTCATCTTGTTGATTATTGCTCATATTCGGAACTGGTATTGGTAGATTGTGGCGGGATATATAGATAGCAGATGGTATTAAGTTGATGTAGTGTTGTCAATGGTTACGTTTTTGAAAGTTCGCAATTTTCAAAACAAATTTCAAACAGTGATGATTTCCTTCTCCGTCTTTTTCCTCACCTATCATTTTCCCTTTGACGATAGGCTTGTTATTCAAGTAAATGATAAGACAGATACTACGCACATCCATACGAACAATGACATCATCACCAACCGTTAAGAATTCCCCATATCTTGCTAAAGTAACCTCAATTGAACCCTTGTCCGATGGTAAATGGATCCAAACCAGAAAAATCAACTACGATGATCCTGATGGCAATCCCAAAGTTTGGGAAATGGCCATACGTACTACAAGAACAGCCACAACTAATCTCGATGCTGTTTCTATTGTTTCCATATTGCATAATGGCGGCGCAGCCGATTCTAAGGAAGTTGTGCTCGTGAAACAATTCCGTCCACCTACTGAAAAAGTCATTATTGAATTACCTGCCGGTTTAATTGATCCTAATGAATCCGTGGAATCAACTGCAGAAAGAGAATTACTTGAAGAAACTGGATATGTAGGTACATTCAAATCCCAATCCATTCCATTATTTAGCGATCCCGGTTTGACAAATGCTAATATGGTATTGGCATATGTTGATGTTGATTTGAATGATGAAAGAAATAAAAACCCACAGCCCCAATTGGAACCAGGTGAATTTATCATTACCTTTACGTTACCATTGAAGAATTTATTAAAATCGTTAGAAGAAATGTGTGAAAAGGAAGGTTGTTCTATAGATGCCAGGTTGTATCATTTTGCTAAAGGATTAGAGATTGCTCAAAGTTTGTAATGATTCGATTGAATGGGGTTTCTTTTTATAGTTTGATACTACTAAACGTTCAATATAGAAAGATTGCCATGAAACACAGTCTTTTTTTGACATTCTTTTCAAACTATTTGTAGATAAATGTCTACTCAAGGACTCAGCGGACAAATTTATTCCCACAACTACCCACGGCATGTTTCGTAATATGTGACCAAATAATTTAATACCAGTAATGTATGCCATATACTATGAATACAACCACTCTATCACAGTTCGTGCTTGCCATCTTGGGAACTCCAAAACATCTCGCCAACAACGCACAACTTCAAATTGTTCAGTGAGCTTGTTGTCTGTAACAATAACTATTGCTATTGGCAGGTACTTTCCAAAATCCCGCTCAACGGCATCATTGGCAAAGTAAGAGATACAGATACACTCCCATGTTGAAACTGTGTAATCGGAACATTTCCACGTTGGTCTGAACTCGCAAGCAGCATACACATAAAACAGTTTTAGGTCTTTTTTCAATACATCGTAAACACAAATCTCTGTGTCGGAACAACTCCAAAAGATAGTCACAAACTGGCGATCTAAAAATCTTGAGATCACTAGGAATTCAAGTTCCAGGATTCGTTCACCAACTCTTGCATTCAACCGATGGTATATGTCCAGGGTGTATTGTGGACCACCATATATCATGAACTGTTCGGGCTGCACCAAAGCTTGTACTTCCTGGTTCCCCGTGTAGTTTGGAGACTTGAACCATTTCCAAGTATCTAGGTCTTGTTTCAATTCAGTGACTGCTTTAAAAATATAAGAAATGAACTGTCTGCAGTTATATATACGGGAGTTAAAAACATCCGGTGTAGTTGGTACAATGCTTGGTTAATAAGTCGTTTTCTCGTCACAAGCAAAGCTCAATTCTGAAAAGCAGTCATCCTTTTTCTTATGGGTTTCTTGATAATGCTCGTTGGCTTTGGAGGTAGTCGTAGTTTGATGGTCAATAAAAAACGGGAATAGATTTCATGGGATAATTGACTCCTCTTTACCTTCTTCTTATATGAATTGCTCTTGTTGGAGTTTTCCGCAAAAATGTATGCCCTCCTTTAGTTGGTTTCATATGGTTTCCTAAAACCATAGGAATCATAATATTTGTGCGTTTGAATATAATCTTCAGTGGTACTTTCCATTTGCGTGAAACTTACGATTAAGGCTTATACATTTTGGTATCATTCCTGCAAGAGTCGGCCAATGTTCTATTCCACAAGGAAACTACAACGGAAATAACTCTTATAAAAAGACGACCAAATACTGTCCTAAAAACATTCATTCAAAGACAATATGCTTTCATCTTCGCCTACACTTTGACAAACCATATATATATTTAACCGAATCTGTGGGTTTCCAAGAGGGACCAATGCTGTAACTATAAGGCGTTCTCTAGATATCTATGGTTCAGGTGATTTACTCCTTTCTTTCGACGAAGTTATTAGACACGTTGTCTTGACTGTATTAGGACTCTCTGATGACATGGAAATATGGAGATGGTTTAAGAACACCTAAGGAGGCCAAGGGACGCTGGAGGAAGAAAAGGTAGTCACCGGTCAAAAGTTTAAGATACAGGGTGGTCCCAAACATGTCTCAAGGATTTATAAAAAAGTTGGAAGCTCAAATGGGCTCACGAATCCAGGACCTTGAATTCTTGATTGTTTCTGAATTTGTGAATTTGAAGTCCGTATTTTCGTTTTGGAATTGGGGTGGAGATATAATTTGAGTTTACTGTACATTGATGTTTATGATTGATCGATTTTGTATTCATGCTGGTAATAACTTCAAGGAGCCGGATTGCAATACATCTTACGTGAATTGGAAACGCAGTAAGGTTGTTTCTGAATGTGCGCAGAAGGACAATCAAACGGAAAACCAGATCCTAGTACCTTCTGAACTGACAGATACTTGGATGTTCCCATTGCCAGAACTATTTGGAGACAAATTTGTTTGGCAATGGGTGGATTGGGGAACTCACAATAAGGGTATCCTCACGACAATTCTCTTGCGCTGGGATCATCAGTAATGGGGTATTTATGATGGCAGTAGTAGTAAATAAGACAGTTTAATTTCTCTATACATCTACAATGCCATATGTCCAAGTTTTGTCTGTTTTACATTTGTATTGGTTACATTACTCTTGAGTTGCAAATTGGGAGGGGAACTAGTCGTCGTCAGAAAAAACGCCTCCACTTTCCTTGTCCTCATGCACGACTCCGTTGGTTGCAAGAAAAAAAAAGAGCATTATGGTATACATATCTGGAAAGAGTGTGTATGTATTTTATCATTTCAAAATTTATCCTCCACTTTCTCCTTTTTTTTTCCCTAGTTTTTTTTTCATCTACCATTTTGGAGTATATAGATATTGATGTGACGATGATGTCCTATAACAACATGAATCCATACCAATTGCTTTATGAAGAAGAATCTAAAGAAATTGCTCAACTGCCAGAAGCAGGTTTGAAGGCACAACCTGCTGTTGCAAAAAGGAAAAAGAAAAAAAGAACAAGAAAACATAAAAAAATCAAGCAAAAAGGAGAAGAAAGATTGGGAAGCTATGCTACAGATATTATTGAACACAAGACAAAGATCGTGTTACAAATGCTTTATCTATTTTTATATTTCTATGTGCAAGGATCACATATCATGGAAGAAACAGCCAGATGGGTGTTACGTGACGATCCAAACCGTGACAACAAAAAAAAAAACTAGCATTGGCAGAGACAACTCTGGATCAAGTGCTGCTCGTGAGTAGTTTGTTCAAACTTTTCAGGATATTGCTCCGTATTTTGGGAACGGCCCTAAAAAAGGAATCATCTCATTCTCTTCCCTTCTCAAATAATTGACCGAACGGTCTTTTATCATTATTTTAGTTATAGTAGTTAATACATATTGGTGAAAATATCTCTAAAATTATTACTTGCACTTAGTTAAGATCTTAAAACCAACCAAGAATCCAAGAGACAAACGAATCATACCCTAAGTACACACACGCAGACACAGTTGGTGCGAATAATTATGACCAGTTTAGTACGAAGTTGTTCTGTTCCCGCGGTATGAATAATTTTTTTGCGTCGCACCGGAACAAGAATTTATGCCACGATTCGTACGAAGAGAAAAATGAAATTACAAGAAAGTGTAATCTGTTGGAAGCAAAATAAAAAAAAAAAAAAAATGATGTAAGAAAAAAAAAAGATCGCCTGTTTGTGTTAACCCCAACAATTTCAGTTGGCACTAAAATCCTGTGACAGAGAAATATACTCACGGCAACAATCAAATAGTTAACGACATTCTTCTTTTTCCATCATCACACGTCAATAATCAAGTCAAAGTCCAATGTCAGATTCTGAAGATTGTTCATCTACGTGTTGTTTTTGTTTGGGGACAGACATTGATGTGCCTCCCTTTGGCACGATTTCCGATGCTAAAGATTTATTATCCCCATGTTCGGTATGTTCATTAGTAAGTCATAGGAAATGTTTATTGGATTGGTTCAATTCGTTACCTTCGGAAAAGCTACAAATCATTTACGCCTATAGAAAATCATCCACCACTTCCATATCCAGAAGAAATACTGATGCCAATGGTAATGGTAATAATGGTAATATGAATGATCATGATGAATTGGGAGTTGGTGCTCCTCCTTCTCCTTCAAATAATCCAAACACAAGTATCCAGATAAATTTTTCCACCCGTGCTATAAATCAATTCTTGGCGAATATGACCAATACTGCTGTGGTTGCCGAACAATTGGAAGCTGAAGTTAACCATATCAATCATATTGATAATATTCTTCATGATAGTAACAGCAATGGCAATAGTGATGGCAGTTCTGGAAGAAGACAAAAAGGACAATCGGGGGAATACTTGGCTTATATTCTTGTTCCTTGTCCGCAATGTAAACAAGATATAGTATTTTCCATGAGCAGATCCCCACTTTTAGCATTACAATCATCCACCAAATCATTAATCACCCAGGGTGTTCAATATGGTGGGATATTTTTAGGTATAACATCAGCCATGACGGGGATATTATCGATGGGGTATATTGGATTGACTACATGTGGGATTAAAATGATGGATTGTATTATACCATCATCGATTTTAATTAAATTCCTAACTAAAAAATCCCATTTACAACCTCAATCAAATTATCAAACATTAACCAGGATATTATTTGGAGAACCCATTACCAATAATTTCCCCGTCGAGAATTTGGAACAAGGATTAATGCAAGGATTAATTGATCCATTTAAGTTTCTGAGAATTCCAGTATTACCCATAGTTATGCATAGGGCTAGAACGTCAAGTATTTTCCATTGTTTTTTTGGTAAAGAAAAATTGAATGCCTGGATTACTGAAGGGATGATTTTCAGTTATATCTCATCCTTAAGTGATCATAAGTTGATTAGGATCTTGTTTGAAAATATTCTTCTGATTATTCAAAATCCATTACAATTATTGACATCTCCGTTGGGTTCATTTAGTAATATATTTAAAGGGATTGATTGGACAAATTCAAAGAATATCATTTCATTATTAATTCCTATTCGATGGTGTTATGATTTATTCTATAGATTAACATTCAATCGACAATATTTCAATATGACTATGAGAATTCGTCCTAGAACAATTGCAAATACATTACCAAGTGATGAAGTTGATAAATTAGAAGAATTGAATAATGAATTACATGAATTACATCGATCTAAAATGAAAATTTATCGATCAATCAACAAGACTACCAGTGACAAGAATCAACAAGGTAGTATATTTTGGAAATTACCCTTTATCAAATCACTTTACAAAAAAATCTTGTATTTCATTAAAGTCAAATCAATCAATTTAAAATTTTTCAAATTGAAATTATTAATTAATTTACGATATACTTTAGCATGCTTTAAACATGATTATTCGTCAACATTTTCCCACCAAAGTATAATCATCAAAAGTATAACGACGATATTATGGCCATTCCTAAGTTCAAAATTATCCATGGCATTAATCTTGCCCATTTTCAATTCCAAATCGCCCTTCATTTCCACACTTACAGGTATAATGGGTAAATTATCAATGGATAAAAAAATCTTAATTGGGAATATAATTGGATTGATCCTAATTAGTATTTTTAAAGAATTGGTAAATTTATATCTTGTGAAATTAAAAGTTAATCAAATGGCAAATATTGAAGCGTTGGATTTACAAAATTCCGAAATTATAAAAGAAGTTTCATCAACCATTCTACAATCAAATCTTTCGCCGACATCCACGGATGGGAATATAAATATGGCTGATATTGATATTACCAATAATGAAGATGGTGACATTGATGATTTGTTAATTAATACCGATGATGATGAAGAAGAAGAAGAGGATGAGAACGATGAGGATGATCTGGATAGGGTTGTTGGTGTTGGTGTTGGTGGTAGTACGATTTCAAGATTGGCGGCACAGTTGGCATTGGGTACTTTTGGGAATTTAAATGATATACCTGGTAATTTCCCAGTTTGATATCATAAGTTCGTCTAAGTCAGGTAATTGATATTTATAGTATATAGTTTAAGTACATAAAAAACGATACATAAAAAACCAAACAAAGTATATAAATCAAAGATAAATTGAATCTTGATAATCGTAGGAATAAAAAGAATAATAATAATAATAATAATAATAATATATATAGATAAAAAGATATAAATATAAAGGTTTTTAAACAAAAATACAAAAGAAAAAAAAAAAAACAAAAAAGGTACAATACAATAAAATAAAATAAAATACAATACACTTAGAAATGAACACTATTTTAAGTCCCAATTTCTATATTATTCATCGTCATAATTTTCATCCTCGTCAACTTTTCTCATTGGTGGTTCTGGATTTTCATCCTTCTTGGGTGACTCCTCATCTTCCATTACTTCATCTTCATCTTTATCTTTATTTTCTTTAACTTCAACAGTAGCAGATTCCTTAGGTTTAGCAGTTTCTTCACTTGTAGTAGTTACAGGTGCAGGTGCAGGTGCAGGTGTTTCGGAAGTAGTCTTTTCAGCATCTTCCATTTCAACATCCTTGGTTTCTTCTTTAGTTGCTTCTTCTGGTTTTTCATCTTTCTTTTCTTTTTCATTTCCTTCTTGATTGCCAGTAACATTGGATGAAAACTGAGGTGGAGCAGTAGCATCTGGGTTTGCTGATGATTCACGTGGTTCGTCCACTTTCTTCCCTTCCTCCACAACTTCTGCTTCTTTAACTGATCCATTGATTTCTGTTTCAGTTTCTGGTTGTTGAACTGGTTCGCTTTCAACAACAACTTCAGCTGGTTTGTTTTCAGCATTCTCACCATTCGATTCAGGTTCAACATTAGCCTTCTTTAAAACTTTTTCATCATCATTTTTATCCTCCAAATCGTGCTTACCATTGGTCTCATCTTGTGGAATTGCAACTGGCACAGTTTCTGGTGTCTTTTCAACAACTGGCTCTTGAGCTGGTTCAGGTACTGGAGTTGCAGCCTTACTTGTAGCCATTTCTTCGTCTTTTTCAACGATTGGTTGTTGTTGTTTTTCTTCTTCTGGTTTTGATGGTTCAGAAGTAGTCACTGGTTCTGGTTCAGCAGGTTTAGGCTCCTCAGTTTTCACTGGTTCTTGATCTGGAACAGCTGGTGCCGGGGATTGAGTTTCTGCTTGTACAGGTTGAACAACTGGTGGTGCAGCAGTAACAGGTTGAAGTTGTGGTGGGGCTTCCACTTTTGGTTCCACTTTTTCAACTTCCTTAACCGGTTGTGGTTGTAGTTGTGGTTGCGATTGTACTGGTTCTGTAACAGGCACTGGTTGTGTTTGTTGTTGTGGTGCTGCTGGTGGTTGAGCATGTGCTTGTACTTGTGGTGGTGGGAGGGATGGAGATGATACTGCAGATTGCGAAACTATTTGTGGAAGACTCTGGGGTGGAACTGGCGATTGATGAATAGAAGGTGTCTGACTGATTTGTGTCAGAGCTGGTTGGTGAGGTTGTTGCACTGGAGAATGACTCACCAGAGAAGGTTGCTGTTGGTGTTGAATAACAGGTTGAGGAGGCTGTGAGTGAACTTGAGATGCAGGTGGTAAACTACCTAATTGCAGCGGAGGACTAACATGTGGTTGTGAAATTGGTGGTGGCTGAACTGGAGGCTGTTGTTGTTGTTGTTGTTGTTGTTGTTGCTGAAGTGGTGGTGGAGGTAATTGTTGACTTGCTTGCGGAAGGTTCATCAATTGAGGAGGGGGAGGTCCTTGAGGTTGTTGTTGAGGTTGAGGCACAGTCAACTGTCTCACAGGTTGAGGTTGAGGTTGAGGTTGTTGATGTTGATGTTGCTGATGTTGTTGCAATGGTATTGGTTGAGTTTGAGGAGGTGCTAATGGTTGATGTTGCATTTGTGGAGGTGGTGGTGGTTGTTGACCTGGTTGAGGTTGACCCTGTTGTTGTTGTTGTTGATTACTTTCCAAAACCATGCTTTGAGGTAATCTTGGTTGTTGAGAAGTTGGAGGTGGTTGAGGAGGATGGGTATTACCTTCTTGTTGGTATTTAATCAATTGCTCTAATCTTGCCTTTATGTGCGGATTGTTTGGATCCAATCTTTCTGCCTGTCTATAAGCATCCAATGCATCACTAATTTGATTATTACAAGTTTCATACAAGGTACCCAAATCATACCACACTTCACTAATGTAAGGGTTTAATCTAATGGCTCTAGTATAAGCATCTAATGCATCACGATATTGACTAATTTGATAATACAAAACCCCAATCGAACACCAAAAGGTTGGATTTCTTGAATCTCTGTTAACGGCTTGTTGGAAAGCTTCATAGGCAGCAGTAAAATCTCCTCTAATCATTTCCACTCTACCCAAATAATACCATGAATGGGCATCACTTTGATCAATTTCTAAAGATTGCTTCAAATATTTCAACGCGATAGTCAAATCTTGTTGGAATGGTTTTGGCTTGGAACCATTGTGTTGACCATTGGCTGGAGTTGAAGGATTTGATTCGGCTTGGGAATAAAGACAACCCAATTGTTGCAACACTTTAGCATGATGAGGATTCACTTGTAATACTTTTTCATATGCCTCTTTTGCTCCATTCCAATCTTTTTGTTGTTCCAATACTGAACCAATTTGGAACCAGACATCTGGTTGAGTTAATGGATGTGGAGGGTTGTTCAAAATGTATTGGAAACATTCCAACGCTGGTTGTAGTTTACCTTGGTGTTTATAAATGATCCCCAAACGGAAATAAATTTCATTTGCCTTGTCGAAATTAGGATCCAAATCCAATACTCTTACGAATGCTTCTTCGGCATATTCTAATGAACCATATCTGTCATACAATATACCGATTCCGTGCCATAATTTTGGAATATTTGGGTTTTCTAAATAAAACAACGCACGTTGGTAAGCGGCATAGGCACGTTGTAAGTCATCCAACATCAAGTAACAGTGGCCCAACAAACCCCAAGTTTCACCATTTTCAGGGTGGAAATTAAGAGCTTGTTCATATAACTCGGCTGCTTTAAGGAATTGATCTTTCGAGCGATAAGCATTGGCTAGTTTGATTAAAGCATCTGGATTATTTGGAGCATGTCTTAATGCTGCATCATAAGACGACAAAGCACGTTCAATATCACCTAAACTTTCAGCCAAAGAACCGATAGCTAACCAAGTGGAAGCAGTGGTTTCACTGAGAGCAGCAGAGCCTGGTAATTGTGCTTGTTGTTGTTGCAGTGCTTGTTGGGATTGTTGAGCTTGTTGTTGCTGCACTTGTTGATGTTGCTGAGCCTGTTGTTGGTTGGCAGCTGCTGCTGCTGCGGCAACAATCATACCTGGACCACTTTGGTGTTGATGTTGTTGCGCTTGTGCTTGTGCTTGTGCTTGGGCCTGTGCTTGGGCTTGGGCTTGAGCTTGAGCTTGTGCCTGCGCCTGAGCTTGTGCCTGAGCTTGTGCTTGTGCTTGTGCCTGAGCTTGTGCTTGTGCTTGTGCTTGTACCTGTGCTTGAACTTGTGCTTGTTGGTGTTGAGCAGCAAGAGCAGCTGCTTCGTGTGAGTTTTGTGGAACTCCAGTTGTGTGTAATCCGCCATTTAAAGGTGGAGGTTGCTGTTTGTTACCCACAGCAATTGGGTGAGTTGTGCTGTACATATTGTTTCAAGATATATAAGGGGAATGTGGTGACAGAACAACTGTTGATGGATACAATCAATTAAACTTAAACAATGGACGGTGAATGTTGTCGTATGTTATGAAAGATGGTGAATACTTGGAATTTTCTTTTTTTAGTTGTCGTTGTGTTGGAAAAATAAAAAAAAAAAAACAAAGGAATTCAAGGACGGGGAAGAAATTTTTCTTTTTTTGGGTTCTTCGGTGTATGGGTTAGTATAGTAATGGTATGGTACTATAATAATAGTGTAATATAATACAATAATAACAATAACAACACTAATCGGGGGGGATATAATATGGTATGGGAATGGCAATGGTATGGGGAGAGAGAAAAAAAAAAGTCGTTGACAGTTTTTTTCTTTTTTTTTTTTAATCTTCCGTTAAAAAAAAAAAAATTTGAGGTGCGAATGTGTGAGGTGAGTCTAGGTGTGTGTAATTGTGAGTGGGAATGAAAATGTTAGGTTAGGAAGAAATTTTAAAGGGCCCAAACAGAACAAAACAAAACAAAAATTCAAAATTCAAATCCCAATGCAAATTAACAATAAACTATTAGACAAATGGGTGTGGAGATAATCTTTTTGTGCGTTGACGTAGTGGTTAACAATTGGACTGTCAATGGGGTGATGATGGGTTTGTTCTCCTACTGGTAGATATAGCAATGGGTTGGTGATTGGTTGTTGGTTGTTGGAGTTGTTGATAATTGAAAGAGAAAGAGAAAGAGAAAGAAAAAAAAAAAGTGAAAGAAAGAAAGGAAGAAAAAAAAAATGAGATTTAGATTGTTGTAAAGGAGTTGTTAAGCTTACGTGGTGTAATGCCGAGTGAAAAGGTATAGAGAAGTGTTAAGTTTTTGTGTGTGATAAATTTATTACTGGGAAAGTTAAGATTAAATTGTGTGAGGAGGAATGATTCAATTTGTATGCACAACAGAATTGACAGTTACCAAACTCCCATACAATTTAAAAAACAAAGCCCAAAAACGCTCCCAGATTTTTCTTTTTTTTTTTTTTTTTTTTTTGCATAGGGGGGTGTAAAAGACAAAAAATGCTGAGGTTTTGTGCAGGAATGGAGATATTGTGCCATTGGACACGATTTTGGCCTTGTTTTTGTGTTTTTCCACTTTTTCTTTTTTAAAGTTACTGGAAAAATGCACGTAAAAGAAGGGGGACAAAAAAAAAAATAGTTATTCACCCGGGGTGTCACAACCAAATTGTTTGTGTAATATTTTTTTTTTTTGTTCACTGGAAGGGGGTGTAAAAGTAGTGATGTTTTACCACGGCTCGCAAATGTACCAATGGGGATAATTAGATAGATGTAGATGCAGTGAAAGTATATCGTGCTAATCATATATGTTGGGTTAAAAACAAAAAAAAAAATGGGCAAAAACAAATGGACTTACTTTTGGTATGGCGTATTACTGAAATGATTTTAATAATTTTTCGTTGTTGCAATGACAGATGGATTGAACTATGGGTGTAGAAATAACACAATGAACCACAGGGGGTGCAGCCATGCAAAAAAGTGGCAATATTTATTGGGGGGGCATGGATTTCAGACATGATGTTATGTTATGTTATGATATGATATAATAGGCTGCGTCTTGCTTCGGTGGAGAAAGGAAGAGGGGGGTGGAAGAGGGGCGGAAAAGGGAAACAACGAAATGGATGACTCTCTACAGGCTATTGATGATATGCTACTATTACCGATGGTTTGTTAGTGGCAGATGTTTGTTGTTGCTAAATTTGACGATAATTTACTAACACTGCATTACTGTGAGATTATTTTTCTTACAAATTTTTCCTTTTTGGCCTTACGCTTTCTCTTTGCTTCTTTTAACTATGGGGAGAGAGAGAGAGAGAGAGAGAGAGAGAGAGAGAGAGAGGGACAAAATGGACGAGTGGAAATAATGTATCGCCATGGAACTTCTGGAATGAATCTAGATCATTATTATTGTTCAATAAATAACGAAGAAATTGCCATGACTGCTCCTTTTGCATGATCGTTTCACACCTACACTCGATTTTCGTTTCCTTGCAAGGGGCGAGGGTTTTTTTTTTTTTTTTTTAATCGACCCGGGGCGGTAATTTCATCCGTGTATGTGGCATTATCCCTCTTGTGAGTTGCCACCAACGGTCCTTCTCACTCTTCGTATTCGGACTAATAAAATCACCAATTACTTTCTCGGATTATTGGGGAAAACAATAAAGTAAGGTTAATAACGTACTATTACTTTGGCCAACAATACAAGTCCGGCCAATTACAATTAGATTTACATTCGCAGATGTTGTTGGTGGTGGTGGTTGGTGGTGTTTTTATTGTTCTTCCCTGAAATTTCAGTGACGTTGTCCCGTCCTTTTTTTTTTTTTGTTGTTTTTTTTTTTACCCAACTCGCTCCATCTCGTAGTTGATTTTTTTTTTTCGCTCTCCTTTTTTTTTTGCGTCTTCCGACCGGACTAAAACCAAAATTATAGTAATAAGGCGGAATCCGGTGGCTAAGCTTCGTTACTTGTTCCTTTAATTCCAAAGACTCGATTAATCCCACTAACGCGTTGCATGTTTTGACAGGGAATGTAATCTCACTCACGTACCTTGTACGATAAGTCCTTCAATTAACATTTGGGTTCAATTTAATTCGCCTGGTTTTAAATTGGCATGAAAAAAAAAAAAAAAAGAAAAAAAAATATAATTGCAACCCGCTTTGCTTTGTCGATTGTGCGCGAAATCTCTGCCCAAGTGTCTCTTTCACAATTGAAAAATCTCTTGGAAAAATTCTTGATTATGTAAACTTTTCCGACATCCGGTTTGGCAGGTTTTTTTTTTTTTTCCTTTACTTGCCGTAAATCTTTCGCGCAAATGCAAACAAAGTATTGCCAAGTTAGTTCTCGTTAGGTTTAGGTTAGGTTTGCTCTTGTTTGGTTTGGTTTGTGATAGTGGATATTAATTTAATTTAGTTTAGCTATGCTTCTGATTGTAATATTCTTCTTTTGAACAATAGAATATTCAAACACTGTATAGTTTGTGGTTTCTTTTTGCCTTAACTTTCTTAACATCAAATTAATATGGACCACATGGTGATGACTGGGGTGATCATGACGATAATGTTTTTTCGATAATAGTACAGGCCCTTCATTCGATTTATGCAACGTTGACAGTGTTTGTATTGTTGGTAGTGTAGACGTAGGTGTGGCGGACCAGCTGGACAAACTTGAAATATACTTCCCCTATTGAGCCGTGTGGTAATTTTAGGTTAACTTTGGATAATCATTATCAAATAATTATGAGTAGTTGTGGCTGAATTGAAATCATGATGAAACAAACTAACCAAAATGAAAAAAAAAAAAGAGTAAATTTTTTTAAAATGGATAATTAATGGTTTGCAAACTTTCCAGACAACCAAATTGATATTGTCCTCAATTTTGACATCAACTGCACAAGATTTACCACCCTTTACTTGATCATATGCGCGTTTTTTTATTTTTACAACCATTGAAGAATCAAAAGTCACCGTATCGTACATTAATACTTCTCCTTTATCCACTCATCATACATACATACATACATACACACATACATCTATCTATAAATGTAATTTCTTTCCCTTTTGATCTCTGAACAGACTATTAAAGCCCAATAAACTATTCAAGTCTTTTGACCATTGATTTTGATGGGTTGCAACACACCAAATTCCACTTTTATGGCAATCTTTGGGAAGATCGGTCACTCGGATCATATCTTCCGAAGTAATATGTAATTCATCACCAGGATGTAAATCTGGTTGAGTTATGCCATCGATAGTTAACTCGATTCTATTATTTCTATTATTTTCCGACAATTTAACCATGATGTCCGACAGACTAGGTAATATCAATGGTCTGAATGATAACGATCTTGGACAAATTGGAGTTAACAATATACATGGCACTGCAGGATGAGTGATTGAACCACCGGCTGATAATGAATATGCCGTTGATCCAGTTGGTGTTGCTAAGATGACCCCATCGGCAAACGTGGTGGTGAAAAATTCATTATCAATGAAAATATCCAATGAAGTTAAATTTGGTAAGCTTGCTCTATGAATAGTAACATCATTCATGGCATGAATCATTTCTTTAGTATTTGTGGCATCATAAATGTCAAGTGGACGATCTTCTTCCAGTTTGAATTTCTTCTTTGCATTTTCATTTCCATTTCCATTTCCATTTGTTTCATTATCATGTTGTTTTTCTAATAGTTTCCCATTTCCGTTTTTTCTAATTACATGACATTCCAATCTATTTCTATGCAAAGCTTTACTTCTACTTTCATAAACTTCTTTAAAACTCGATTTAAAATTGGTGAAATTGAACGGTAATAAAAACCCCAATGTTCCCATGGCAAATGATAAAACCGGTGGAACACAAACATTCAGAAATAAACTCACCCCATGTAAAATTGTTCCATCACCACCTAACGTCACCATCAATTCCGTTTTATCAACAATATCTTCATTTTTCCCCGTATAGATAATATGATGAATACTAGGATCAAATTTTGAATCCAATGCGGGGTTTTCGTATTCTTCATAAAGTTCATCGGCAACTTCTTGATTGACAATAATATTAATCGATGGATATTCCTTATGTAAATGGTTTATAAATTCAATCATGGCTGAATGTACCGAAGGTTCCCAAGGTTTCTTGGCAATATATACATTGGTAGGTGGGGATGCCCTCCAGATAATGTTGTATAATCTACTTTTGGAAGATTTGATATATTCTGGTAATCTAGCCTTGGGCAATTCTGAACATTGTTTGATGTCAAGTAATTGATTTGAATTGGGTGATTCGTTAGCGTTGGATGATGATGATGACATTGTGCGTACTGCTATTAACTGGAGTAATTGTTTTTGCGCTTGCTGAAATTGTTGGAAGTGTTGGTGGTAGTGGTGCTGCTGAGGATGGAAATGAGTATAAGGTAGGATTCTTCTGGAAGTACAGAATATATGTTTAAATATGAACATTAAAAAGGGGAATTAAATAAAATGAAATAAAATAAGAATGTATGAATAAGTAGAGTGTGATTTTTTTTTTTTTTTTGTATTTAATTTGGGGGTAATGATCGATAACGGGAAACAGTTGTGTGATGGTGGTGGAGTAAAGAAAGAAGTCAGTTGCTGGATGGTGCAAGATGG
Organism: Candida frijolesensis; assembly: GCA_030557105.1. Taxonomy (NCBI): domain Eukaryota; kingdom Fungi; phylum Ascomycota; class Pichiomycetes; order Serinales; family Debaryomycetaceae; genus Candida; species Candida frijolesensis. The sequence continues at coordinate 34,810 of JAKTVH010000051.1, read as the reverse complement.
TGCGACCTGGGTTTTATTTTTTTTTTTTTTTGGATTGTGTGGTTTGGCCTGTGATATATTACCTGGCTTAATTGTATCTTTTGAATAAACCTTTCAAAACAAGCAATGTGTAGATTATTATGATTATGGGTGATAATAAGCAAGTTATTATTTGCTCCTTATTCCTTGGAGAGGGAAAAAAAAAAAAAAAAGTACCAGCTGAAAAATATATCTGGTTCTATTGGAGAGAGTGTTCCGTGATGACACAAAATAGCACGAGATTTAATATCGCCAAACAGTGTAAAACGAAAGGACAAACTTTTTAACTATTAATACATACAAATTAAATACAAAGATATGAAAAAAAAAAAAAATGCTCACACAGATTACTTTTTAAGCTTTTTGCTTCTATACATCTTTATTCAATTCCTCAATTTCTTTTAATTCTTCGTCAGTTGGTTTACTTGCATCATCCATTGCTTGATCTTCTTCAATTGGTTTGGTTTCTTCTGCAGATGGTTTCGATTCTTCTTCAACTGGTTTATTTTCTTCTGGTTTGCTCTCTACAGGCTGGCTGTCGTTAGGCTTGTTCTCTTCGAGTTTGCTTTCCTCGGGTTTACTTTCTTCAGGTTTGCTCTCCTCTGCCTTTGACTCCTCCGATTTGCTTTCTTCTAGTTTAGATTCTTGCACTTGTTCATTCACCACTTGTGATTCCTCTGGCTTATCAATGTCCATAGCATCTTCTTTAGCTTCTTCTTTGTTGCCGTTGCTGTTATTACTAATGCTTATATTCTTTTCACCTTTATCTTTGTCATCATCTTCATAAAATTCATTATCTGGTTGTATTTGTGAATCGCGATTCATTTCTGACCCACCTTTAGTATCAATGGCTTCAGCAGTATCTTCTTCAACGTCTCCCAAATCTTCTGGATCATTTGGAACCACATTCATTTGTACTGATGGAGCATGTTTAGTATTTTCCAAATTCGATATTATATTCAACAAAATCTTATCCAAAAATTCTGGTGAGTTTTGATTAAACATATTGGAAGGTCGAACATCCAATTTATAATCTGGTCCATAATATTCATAGTATTCATTGTAAGGTAATTCATTTGGCAATTTGACATTGTTTAATAAACCCAGCTCATATGCCCAAGTACGTGCAACATTCCTCATGGTGTACCCACCTCCACCAACAACCATCAATGGGATATTGAAAGATTTGACGAAGTTAACACAATTGGCATGACCATTCATTGATAAATTAAAACATCCCAATCTGTCCCCACTTAAGGAATCACCACCACATTGTAAAACAATAGCTGATGGTTGATACCATTCAATGATTTTCGTTATCAATGGTTCAAATACAGACTTATATGTGGCATCATCGATACCATCTCTTAATGGTACATTAACCGAATGGTATTTCCCCTTACCGACACCAATATCTCTTAATTCCCCAGTTCCAGGGAAAAACTCCCCATATTTATGGAACGAACAAGTCATGACCCTATCGGTAGTATAAAAGGCTTCTTCTACCCCATCACCATGATGAACATCAATATCAATATATAACACTCTAGGGTGATATCTTAATAATTCAATTATACCCAAGACAATATCGTTCAAATAACAAAACCCACTAGCTTCGGATTTCTTTGCATGATGTAAACCACCAGCATAATTGATGGCAATGTCACATTTCCCTCTATTTAATCTTGCCGCACCTTCCATAGATCCTCCTCCACTGATACCACAATATTCAAACAATCCATCAAATACGGGACAATCATCACCAACGTTGAATTTAATTTGTTCCTTGGTGAATAAATCCAAATTATCCGGGTTGACTCGACTTATGAAATCGATATATTCATCGGTGTGGAATTGACACATTTCTTGCTTAGTAGCAGGCTTGGCTCGATAGATTTCCATCTTTTTATATAACCCATAATTCATGATTAAAGAATGGGCCATTCTTATACGATGCGGTTTCATGGGATGTCCTGCGCCATAGGCATAGTTCCCAATGTCGGCATCGTAGAAATACGCAATACGTTTCTTTTGTGTTGGATCTACTTTTAATTCATCAAATGGGAGATCAACATACATGGTTCTGTGTGTGAATTGTTTTGGATGGCGTTGAAGTTTGTGTTGTAGTTGATTGTGTTGATTGTGTGGTGTTGGTGATGGGAAATTTTTCGTTGAACTTTTTTTTTTTTTTTGTTTCGGTCATCCTTTTGTTTTTGTGAGGGTGCCGTTTCGAGGAAATACATACTTTGTGAAAAGAGAGAATTACGCGTGAGGCAACTTTGACAGTACTTACCCAAAATAAAAAGAAAAAAAAAAATAATAAGATATCTCTTTGCTATACTTCTACACCACTAGATTCTCTTTCTCGTCTGATTCGATCTTTGTAACTTCTCAACTGTTCATTGAGCTGTTGCTGTAATTCGGCATTATGAAGATACTTGGCATATGCTTCTTCGTCCACTTTAAAATTAATCCCATTTTTATATTCACACAGTATCGACTTTTTGTTAATGTAAATAGGTAACACCCAAGTCCATATACTATCACCCAAAACCAGTTTTAAATTCTCTTTAAATCCAATATCATAAATATTGGATAATTTCTTCTGTTTCCCATTGGAATCAAATTCATAGGTGAATCTATTTTCTCCATCATGTGGATTGTTCCATCTTCTTTCTTGAAATTCAATGGTGGTCAAATTATTACCACACAAATAAATCAGAAACATGGTGAAAACACTTACGGCAATTGCAAATGCAAATGATAACACAAACAAAAACACAAGATTTAATGAAATAAACTCGTCTTCAAATAATCCATTCATAAGGAAATCATATATGATCACCGAACAAATCGTGCATAGGAAAATACAATAAATAGCAACATAACTTAGGAATTGAATGAAAAATTTATAGTTGAAGAATCCAATACATGTGGAGAACCAAGGACAATAATGATCCATTTTTAAAATACATTTCCCTGAACTTGAACAATGATGGCATCTATCTGGCTTCCACACAGAACATTTGGTACAATATCTATAACCTTGTGTACCACTTACTTTCATCGTATGTAAGGTCATGAACTCAGGGGGTAATTCAACAGGTTGGGTGTCATACGGGTTATCTGAAATCCTTGTCACGTTGTTAATCTTTAATTCTTCATAATCTAATGGTGATCCGGGACCTGCATGTATGATTCTGTAATATGTGAATATACAAAGTGAATATAGTATTATTCCAGTTATGTTTAGTATGGTTATCGTAGTGGAAGAATGGATATAGGTTGGTATGACAAATAGTAGGACGTATAGGGACCAAGTCAATACAAATGTGCAGAATACTTTAGGAAATAATGTTGCTAAAAAGCAACACGATGATTCTAAGAATATTAATAATCTGTTGTTTGAAACCATCGAATACTTGTACAATATTGCCATCAGTTAGTTAACGTACGGTGGTAGTTTGGTTGGCTAGATTTTGCTCAAGTTGGACTTTTTTGTTTTTTTTTTGGTTTGTTTTCGTCTCGCCCTAGTTTAGTGGATCTTTGGGCCGGATCAAAAAGGTTATTGAGCCGAACTATCAAATCCGCTATCTATTAAATTACTCTATATTGCTAGTCTAATCTATTCTTTCTTCTGTTTCCTTTTTTGTTGGAATTTGATCAATGCTTCATAACCAATTCCACCAAATACTAATCCTACTCCGAGCCATTGCCCTCCTGTTAAATAATGACCAAATAAAATCACACTCAATATCATACTCAACATTTTTCTGGTCACGGTTGCTGTTATCAATATAATTGAATCGAATTTCTCCAATATCACAAACACAAATATCTGTCCAATACCTCCACATATAGCAAACCCAATTAAATCAAGCAACAATTCAGGATATTTCTGTACAAACACCCATGTCTTACCAAATTCATCGAATTGGAAAAATCCTGTATATAATGTAGTCCATAAACAAATCAACAAATTCAAAATACACATCAATTTCCCTCCCGTAATTTTATCATTAATTTTGAGTTTAAACAATTGATCCTGACTGGAATTGGTTAAACCGTCCAATAGCATCGATCCAATCAAAAGCAACATTCCTAAACTGGTATTCCCATCATTGATTTTCGTCTTACTACTAGCATGTCCCATGGTAAATATGGTGACCCCAATAGTCACCAATGATGCCACGAGATATTTGTAAAGGGGGAATTTGGTTTGATAAAATACAAAATGGATAAACATTACCGGAATCAATTTGCAAGATTTGGCCAATAAATATGCTAAATAATCCAAGTGATTCAATGATTTATATCCAATGGGTGAAGATAAACTGGATGTAATCGATATCAAGATCATATATTTAAAAACATTGAAATTTTGCTGTCCATTTTTCAAAAATATATTGAATGGGTTGGATGATTTGCTTGTTATGCTGTTGTATATCATTCCAATTATTGATGCAAATAACGATTGTATTATGTTGATGATTAAAGGTGATTGGAAATATTCATTGCTTTCACCATATGGTTTGGTGTTTATACGTTCTTGTAAAATAGACCAAGTTAAGAACGTTCCATACAATCCAAGTACACATATTACTAATGTTAAAACATTTCCTTGATGTTGATGTTGGTGTCGGTGTTTCATCTAGATTGGTTAATTTGGTTGTAAATAGTATTAGCTGTCAAAAAACTCGAAACAGACAAACAAAAAAAAAAAAATTTTTTTCAGCCAGAGTATTTCAGTGGTTTTTTTTTTTTTGGGTCCTACGTCAAACCGAGCTGGTGCCCCCACGATCCGAATCAGGTCCCGCGGATTGAAAGTACGTATAATAGATATATTACCATCGTTTATGAATTATTACAGTATGTTATTAACTATTTAATTACGTCCAAAAAATCCAAATAACCCACGTTTCTTAGTAGAGTCAGATGGTTCTGTTCCTTGTTCTTCTTCTTCTTCTTGTGGTTGCTGTTTTATAGGCTGTTGTTGTTGTTGACTTTTTGTGGAAGATTTACCTAAATCATAAGAAATATAATTGAATGCAATATCAAATAACACCGGTTTACACATTATTGGTTCAATCTTATTGAAATTGATAATTGGCAAGTCATCTTTTGGAAATTTATTCAAATTTTCCAACGTGTAATTTGAAGTACCTTTAGATAATTCAAATTGGGCACTGATTTGATTTTGCAAGATTTTCTTTTTAATATCAGCTTTAAAAAAGGCAATAGATTCATTGTTACTTATGTCAAATGGGAATTTGGTTTTATAGAATTTATCCTCAACGGAGACTTCTTCGTCGATGTATTGATAAATCTTTAATGATTCCCCGAATAATGATTTGAACTGGTATGATTCTGCTATGATTTGGTATTTTTTGTAGGTGAAATATTTTTCCAAATTGGTCAATGAATAATGCAAATCATCGTCATTGTAAACCCCTGGTAAGTCTTTCAATTCTTGAACAATCAAAATTACACCATTATACAATCTGATGGCATCTTTATTGTCTTCAACACTGATCAACTGTCCAATTAATAATACATCTCTTTTCAACCTTGTGAACAATAAGTTATAGTTGATATAGGTTAACAAAATAGCCCTATTTTGGACCTGTTCCATATCATCATCGTCTTGGTTCTTTTCATTATCCAATTTGTGTAAATTCAAAACTTCTAACCATTCTGTTATAATCACGTCAAATTTGTTGATATCATTGGTTTGATCCCAATGTAAATTATTATTCAAGTTAGAAATCTTGACACTGATTTCATCATTGTAAATTAACGCTTCGTGGTTTCTCCAATTGATTTCTTTGGAAACTTCATGTGAACTAGATACATCGGTGGTGTACTTTGCATCAATCAAATTCAACACTGGTTGCAAGTATGGAATTTCATCATCATGACAGTATTTACGAGAAATGGATTTCAAATCTGTGGTGGAATGTAAATCCAATTGGTTGATAGCTAATTTCAATGAAGGATCAACTAATGTTTCACTCAATTCATTATACAACGTCTTATTGAATGATTCACCTTCATCATCCTCTTCTTCTCCCTCATTGGTCTTGCGATCTTGATCATACAAGTAATCCAAACCACATTTGGCAATGGAAAATGAATTGAGTACTTTGGACCATTTTTTCTGAATAATTGATAACTGACCAACAATCAATGCAGTGTAGATATATAACTCAATTTTAACATGATCATTTTCATCATTTTTCGTCAATTCCAATAAGTCAACCGCATGGTTCAATGATCGTTTGAATTTAGTGATCATTAAATTCTTATAATTCTTCTTCAGTTTTTCATCGATTTCCATTAAATTTTTAATTTCCAATCCATACAAAATATCTCTTTCAGATAATAATAAATACACTAATCCATATTTCTTATTCTGATCGTACTGTTCTGAAGTGAGTTTTGGAAATTCGTATTTCTTTGTATTTGAATTGATCAAACCCAATTCATGACGTAAATTCTTTAATTGTTTGTTGATTCTCTTTCTTTGTTTTTTGAAATCATTGGAAGTGACCAAATAGGCACTCATACGAGCACCTACAGTGGTAGATAATGGTGATTCCATTTTGCGGTGGATAAGGTTCTTGTTCGAGTTTGGAGGTGGAAAGTTGGTTCAATTGACAATAGGTAACGTAGGTTTTGGAGTAATTGAGCAAAAAAAAAAAAAATTTTCTGTTGGAAATCTTGAACGTAATTTGAAGTTGGTCGCACGACTAGATTGGTTTCTTAGTTGGGGGGATGGGTTTACCAAATAAAAGTTCTTTCTTAGTCAATCGTGTGTTTTAAGATTGGCGAATGAATGGTAATCAATAAACAGGGGTGTTTTTGTCAAAGCGATTTGTTCTTGAATTTTTTAGAGATCAATGGTTTAGGAAATTTAGTGAATAAATGTTTTATTTTCATTAAAAAAAGCTGCCAAATGCTCAAAAAATTAAAGTAAAAAAAATAGAATTTATGGCCAATTTCCACCATGTACTAGGTATACGTATTTTTCAGACGTCTAGAATACTTGATTCAATTAGATTGGGGCTTGATATTTGTAATCGTTGGCCAATATTATCATAAAAAAGAGAGATTGATGATGTAAATATAACTAGGTAAGGTAAACCATCAACTTTCTCGTTTAACAAATCATCTCTTGATAGCTCAGTTGGTAGAGCATTAGACTGTAATGGATTTCATTGGTTGCAATTCAACCAACCTTGCCATCTAATGGTCGGGTGTTCGACTCACCCTCGGGAGACTTTTTTTTCTTTCACTCAACTACCTGTATTTTTTTTTTTTTTTGGCAACTACATTTTCATACCAATTCAGAACTTTTTCTAATATACATTTATTACAATACAAAAACTTACTATTCGCATACTTTTAACTATTCTCATGCTTTTCAGCTTCTTCCTTTTCCTTGTCATCGAATTCTTTGAATATTTTATCTTGCAGACCATAAAGTTTACAAAACTTATCAGAACTTTTTAAAGCACAGTCAATGTTCGTATTTGTTTTAAAACCATCTTGTTCTTTATTTAATAATTTTGGATTGGAGTTTTCAAATAATAATGCTTTCAATAACCCTTTTGTATAAACAATGTCAACAGTTGCATCACGTCTTGAAATGGTGAATGCCATGTAATCATTCAACTTATCGTCAGCCTCCTTTTCGATAGTCCAAGTGGATATACCATTAGGGATAATCAAGTTAATACCAGCACAAAGTCCCTTTCCTTCCCACCATTCTAAAATCTCAATTCCAAAATCAGCAAATGAAGAGACATAAGAAAACTTATACTGGTCTTTATCTTTCATCAACACTACCAAATTAGGACGATACATTCGATCACTACATCCACATTTCCTCATCACTGCACGAGCAAATCCAATCCATATTTGTCTATCTGCAGGGATTAGTTCTTTCACTCTGTTCAACTGTGGGTAATCATATTCATCAAGAATTTGATTAATGTTGATCAATTCAGTACCACCATGAAGCACACCAGATCCAGTGTAGTCATTGCTTTCAAATTCCCATTCACATGGTTCGTCATCATATATGGAACATTTCAATATCTTTGTATCTTTGAATTGATAGATAAAATATAAATGAGTGTGAAGACCTTCTAGTAGTTTTTCATCATGATTCAAAAACAATGCCCAATTCTTTTCTGTTCCTTTACGATCATTATTTGGTCGGGTCAATTCTTTGATTTTGATATATTCCATGGATTTAAATTTGGCATCTGGTAACTCTTCCAAGTTCGTTTTTCCCTTTTGTGTTCTCCACAACCATCCCATAAAAATGGATCTGTATTTGCTATATTTCACATTTCCTTCACTGTCATTCTCGAATTTTGTTTCTGTGATTTTTCTATGATAGGAATTATAGATGATAATTGGTTCTTCATCTCCGTTGGAATTAGTAATCAATTGAATTCGTGGATCCTCAATACCAAAGAATTTCCCACCCTTATGTTCAATGTTGTGGTATAATGGGATAGGAGCAAATTGTGGGTATGATACCGGCTTGAAACTGCCATCTTCTGCAGGAATAATTAATTCAACGTTATCCAATTCTTTCCAATTCCTATCAAATACTTGTAAATAACTCAACGAAAATAACGGAACCCCTTGGTCTTTTTCGGTATAAATTATTCTTGAAATCATCAAATGAACCCCGTATTGACTTAACCACACGGAACTGCCAATTAGTTGATAAAAATGTTTGGCAATAGTGCCTTCATCCAACTGCTGTTTCAAATTGGGGAAAAAACCTTTTAGTTCTTGATAGTATAAACTATCTTCTTCCACGAACCTTTTCATAACTTTAGTCAAATCAACATTCTTGTTATAAGCTGGACTAGCTTCCATCTCAATAGTGGATGATAACTTCAGACACATTCCCAAATGAGACGTAGCCGTGCCTGAATCAAATAATTCAACTTTGTAAGGTTTATAAGTTACTTCTTCTGGGATTTTATGAGTAAACCTGTTTCTGAAAATCAAATCCTGAGGATCCAAGGCTAACTCTAAATCTTTGATATAAAAATCAACCAATTGTTTATCACGTAATTCAAAATTAGTTGGGAAAATGATAGTTCTCTTGTCAGTATGTTCGGTTTGATGCTGAATTATTTTTTGTTCATGTTGCTCTGGAGTAGGAGATGGACTTGTTAATTCTTGAACTAAGTCGTAGTGTGAATAGACCACGGTGGTACCAATGGATAGGACGGCTATAAAGAATAGTAGAGCAAGTATGAAATTTGTATTTCTAACCGGTTTTTTAGTTAATTTGGTGAAAGGAACCAAGCTGATTAATCTATTCATTGTGTTGATTGGCAAGGCGTTGAATGGCAAAAGAGTGGAAAGATAAATGAAAGTAAAACGTTTAGCGATTTATGTATCTATATAACAAATTTATCTGTGTGTTAAATATAAAAATAAAAATAAAAATACAAGAACAAGAACAAGAACAAAGCACCTGATAATACTAACTATAATCCATGTCTATTTCATTTCGTCCCAATTTAGATTGGTTTTAGCCAAGTTATAAGAGATGAAAATCGCAATTAGTATTTAAGAAATGATACGAGTCACAGAAGCCTCAAAACACCTCGTGGGAGCAAGATGGACGTTTCGTCTATGATATCCCTTAATAATATTTCATTACAGCATTGTGTGGTTGTGTTACAATGGCGAATGGCTACTATTGTGTGTGAGGTGAGTGTAGTAATGGTGGCACTGGTGTGTTTGGGTTGAAAGAAAAGGAAAGCGTGTTCAAGTACACAAAATTACACATTTAACTGCAAAATAGAGCAGCATTGAAACAATGAAAAGAAATTTTCCATATCTTCATACAAAGCACACAAACACGCACTTGGCTAAAGTTAGATGGTTATATACGTTACTGTGAAATTAGTGGAGGTTTAGTTTCGAAAACGTGCTTCTTAAAAAAAACTGCACCACTAGTTGAATTACTATTGCCACTGTTGTTACTCTAAGCCACCACCCCCTAAAAGCTAATGAGAAAAAGGAAATCTTATATCATTACAAGAATAAGCTCCACTTTAAATTCAATTTTTGCATGAAAGCTTAATCCTTTTGCTTTTCTGTTATTTAGATCTGCAACTTCTGCGAACTAAATTTATTTATCAATCGTACAGCTTACAACTTAGGTTTACAAAAATTAAAAAATTGCCGATATGCATTCAAAGTGTAATGTAATATAATATATGCATCGAGGGGAATAGATTACTTTGTTGAAATTTTTTTCTTCTTTCTTACCAACAAAATTAAAGGATTTACGAGGTTGTATTGAACAATGACTGGTAGCTTCAAAGGCGGACTAGAAAACACCATCCCTGGCTTCTGTGAGTAAAGGAATTCGAGATGAAACAAATCCTGGGAAGAACAAGTCCCCTAATGAACCAAAACCCAACACACCTAGCAACAAACCCTACAAGAGTCAACCAGCCAATTGGAAACATCTTATTTTAAACTTCAAGATCACCGACCAATTTCTTAAATCACGGAAATAAGAAGCAAATGGGTCGGTTAGTGTGTGTGTGAGTGTGTGTATTTTGTGCTTCTAACATAGACACATCGCAGTCGTGTGATGAACAAAAACTCTCTTTGTTGTAATTTAGTATATGCAGCAAGTATTAAATATTACACAAAGCCAACTGGTAGAACTAAAAAGACACCAATACTTATCCCACATGAAGAATACAAAGACGAGAAGAATCCTATTAATAGTATTTTCAAAAGTAATGAAAAAAAAAACACCAACAATTTAGCTATACCAGTTAACTAAAATAAATGGCTCAAATGTTGTTTCCGGGTTAGTGTAAGTAACCGAACTACCGGAGAATTACATTACTACTGTAGATCGAAACTGAGAATACAAGATGGTGCAAGTTTAGCCTTTAGAGTCTAAGTTTTTCAGTATGGTCAGTACTACAAATAGGTTCTGATTCCCAAATTCTAGATCCACTTCTGGTTTTGCTAGTGTTAAGAAATATGTGCATTTTTTTTGTTTTGTTTTATATAATCTAAGATAAATAGTGATAAACTTCCACTTTATATTACCTTCACCTTTCTATTTAACTTCCATCCCCATCTTCTTTTTTCTCTGAACCCTCTTCTGCTGCAATAATTTGCCCATAAAATTTACAGAATTTATCTGAGCTTTTCAAAGCACAATCAACATGGGTATTGGTGATGAATCCTTGTTGTTCCTGATTCAACAACTTAGGGCGAGGATCGTCTAATAACAAAGCATTGAGTAACCCTCTCATATAGACAACATCCACTGTCGCATCTCGTCTCGAGATTGTGAATGCCATATAGTCAGTCAACTTGCCTTCATCATCCTTCTCTATTGTCCAACTTGAGATACCATTGGGGATAATCAAATTCTTACCTTCACATAGTCCCTTATTGTCAAACCATGGCAATAATTCAATTCCCAATCCGATGAACGAAGATACATAGGCAAACTTGTAGTTCTTGTTATCTTTCATCAACACAACCAAGTTTGGCCTGTACATTTTGGCACCACACCCACAGTTGTTGATACCTGCTCTTGCAAATCCTACCCAAATTTCTCGGCCCTGTGGAAACTTGTCTATTAAAGATTCAAATTCAGGATAGTTGTACTCTTGGATTATTTGGTTGACGTTGATCAATTCACTGCCACCGTGCAACACTCCAGCACCCATGTAATCATCAGATTGATATTCCCATGAACATGGTTCTTCGTCGTAGATTGAACATTTCAAGATTTTTAAATTCTTGAATTGATAAACAAAATACAAGAAATTGTCAAACCCAAACTCCAATCTTTCAGCGTTGTTTACAAACAAAGTCCAATTTTTCTCTGTGCCCTTACGTTCTTTCTCTGGTCTGACCAATTCTCTAACCTTAATATATTCCAGCTTACTGATTTTCTGATCTTTAATAGGCATCTCTTCCAAATTGGATTTACCTGTTTGAGTCTTCCAAATCCATCCAACAAAAACTGATCTGTAACTATTAAATTTAACCTTACCTTCACCATCGTTCTCAAAATCAGTATCCTTGATTTTTCTGTGGTGAGAGTTGTATATGATGATTGGTTCTTCAATACCTTGCGGGTTAACGATTATTTGTATTCTTGGATCTTCCACGCCGTAGTACCTATGATTGGTTTGTTTGGAGTTGTGATAAACGGGCATTTGCGCAAATTGTGGATACAAGATTGATTTGTAAGTGCCATCTTCGTTGGGAACAATCAATTCAACGTTTTCCAACTCGTTCCAGTTTCTATCGTATACTTGTAAATAGGTCAATGAAAACTGCGGTGTACCTTGATCCTTAACGGAATAAATGACTCTTGAAATCATGAGATGGACACCATATTGTCTCAAGTAAACTGAACTACCGATGAGTTGGTACCAGTGTTTACCAATAGTATCTTCGTTCAATTGGGTTTCCAAATCGGGGAAAAAAGGTTGGAGCTCTTGGTAGTATGTGCTGTTTTCTTTCATAAATCTTGATAAAATCTTTTTCAAGTCCACATTCTTGTTGCTTGCAGGACTCGCTTCCACGTTGATTTTGTTTGACAACGACGGGCACTGTTCCTCTGTTGACATATCCGAACCAGCAGCAAATAATTCAATCTCTTGTGCTGAAAATGATAGATCGTTAGGTAGTTTATGTGCAAATTTATTCCTAAATATCAAGTCTTGTGGATCTAATGCTTCTTCCAATTTGTTAACATAGTAATCTGCAAGTTTGCTATCTGGATAGTTAAAGTCATTTGGGAAAATGATAGTTCTCTTGTCATGATATTCTGTTTGCTGTTTGGAAATTACCAGCTCGTGTTCTTCATCAGTAGTAGCAGATCCAGTAAATTCAAAATCTATTTTTGCAAAAACCATTGTACTGGTAAGGGATACCACTGCTAACGCAAATAACACTAGTAACAATACTTTATTCCTTCGAACGGGAATTTTTGTCCCTGGTAAGCTCAGGTACAGATGAAAATTTAACCAGCTAGTCAACATGGTATGCTTTACCGTTAATATTGCAAAATCTGTAATATCAATGAGTTATGAACGGTGGGAATCCGCTGGAAGCCTTGAAAATACAGCAATAGATAAATACATGAAAAAAAAGGTCGAAGAATAGTTTTTAACTGGAACCTGTCTCTTAAAATAGAAGCCATTGTGGTGGGAGAAAAGTATACAATCCCAGGTAACACTATCACAAACCCAACGATTGTATGTTTTACTGCAAACAAAGAAATGACACAAAGCATAAGGACTTAGTGCTTTTGCTTTTTTTTTTGTAATTTGCATTGTGTCACCGTACAACGCAGCCTCTATCCAAGCCTCAATTTAACCCAACGCAGCCACAACGCGCCCGTTAGTCAAGAGGCAATTGTTCAATGAAATTATAGTCATTGTACATTGTGTCGGACACGTTACCTGGTCTACCTCACTCAGCAGGAATTATAGTAGCCAGGTATTTTCGTAAAGTTGAAACTGTTGTTGGCCTTGCAAAGTTATTGCCGTTATTCCAGGAAGCCCTTCAGGTATGCTTAACACAAGACTATTGTCATTTTATCCAGTTTAAAAATTAATGTTTCACGCATCCAAGTGCCTCACAATGGGCAATTTATATTCCGTGAACAAACCTCGTCAGAACGAAGTATGGGGATTGTTGAAATTTTATTTAAGTAACTTTCGATTAGGAGGTACCGTGAAGCAGACTCAATCTCTTGCTGTTTAATATTGTCTTTCAACCACAGCCACCTTTGAGACACATACTTGGCTTGTACAATTCCGTTTGACTATTATTTGATAATTCTGGGACTGCAACCAACAAACAAGAACGGAAATAAACATGATAGAACACAAATCAAAAGGAATAAAAGCACGATGAAAAGTAAGGTCGCCAATTTGAACTAGCTTGATTGGGCATAAATGACGTAATTGCATTATTATGGTTTCTGATTATTTTGAACAATGAGTCGCCAGACATGTGTGAACTCGTTTTTCAGAGCCGCCTTTGTATAGTGCAGCAACCAAGTAACACACTATTGTATGTATTTGGGTGAGTTTTTAAAATCAATATTCTAGCACAGGAGGTTTTGTAGCAGTGACATTGGGTTGATCAAAGAATTAATGGGCTACGTTTAACTTAACAGTTTGACAACGGTTGGTGATATGGATGGAAATGAAAGGAAAATTTGTTACTCCCAATCTGTAATTTAACTCGTGTTCACTAAAAAAAAAAAATAAAAACTCTGATCGTACGTACAAATTTGTCAAACATTGGAAAATTAAGACATGAGCATACATGCAACTTGTGAAATACCTCACACAGTCCAGAATATCCCAAAGAACTGCAAAATGCACAGAAACTAATAGTTGTTTTAGTTACGACAAGTCTGAGTGTATACGAATCTTGGTAAAAGTTTTCATGTGCACCAGATATCTAGTTTAGTGAAGGTGGGGGGAGATAGAGGAGAGAGTATATGTGTATCTTCGATCCATATAGTATGTCAAAACTCGTAACAAATCTCTGGTGTCGCTTACGACCTAACTTGTAGTTTTAGGATTCGTTTACTATCAAAGAAAGGCAGTACTAAGTAGTACAAGTATTTTGATTTATTACCATGCCAAACGTCAAAAAGATTTATCGTGCCAGAAGAAATTGTGAAAAAAAAAAAAATCAATCATTCCGATAATTAACACATGAGGGGACTTGTGGTGCATTTTGTCTAAATCCGCTTGCCATTTCAAGTATCACCATGACGATAGTAAATATGCTGAACAGTCACCAAGAACTATTCGCGTGGCACAGAGGGCTTGCTCACACGAGGGGTATTTTTTTATGTGCTATAATGATACTACCCAGTTTTATGTCAGGAATTATACAGAGACAGAGCAGATCTGTAAAAAGCGAAATAGAAGAGTAACTGGAATTTGCAGTAAATTGAACAATTGGTACAAAAAGGTAACAGAAGTTTCTGCAATAAGTCCAATGTACAAAGTAGTGCATCTTACATGCATCTCGTTGGCAGTCGTTCGTGAGAGTATGCATAAGTGTAAGGTGATCAGACGATCACTTTCCCTGTTCTGAAGGAATATCACCAAAAAAGACTCATAACCATTCTATCTTCGCAATGATTTATTCTGGCCAAGAAAACGCTCGTAATATTGAACCCTTTGTCTTTTTTTAAAGTTCAAGCGCATTTTAACAAAGAGATCGTTTCAAACCATAAATGAGAGGTAAACTTAAAAAAAATAGTCCAACTTTATTCCATTCGTGGCTTGTAGAAAAGACGAGTTATTTTTACAATAGATCAGTAGCAATATATGGCAATCAAAAATTTTTAATCAACATTCTTGATAATAAAAAAAAATATACTTCACCTTCAACCAAAAATTTTTTTGTAAACCCTATTTCGTCTAATACCCTAACTGGAATTGGTAGATATTTTCTCACACATTATGTGTCAACACCCTCCTACCAATCTGTACTAACACCAATTTTCTCTTTTTAATTCCTATTTTTAGATTGATTATAATTCGTAAATCAATTCATAACCAAAAAGCTATCAATTGGTGGAACTTCTCTGTTGAATCTCTCATAGTGTAGTATGCGCAACCAACCAGGCGCTTTCGCACAGGAACTGTACTTGGGACAAGAAAAATGGGTTGACATCAGAAGACGTGGATGAATAATCAATGCTAGGAAAATGCTACACATATAATATCCCAAAACAAACAACGTGTTGGTTGGGAAGAGCAAAACCCAACAATAACTACCGATTAGTGTGTAAATTATATGGAATGGGCATAGACCTAAAAATGTGTTTTGAATTGCTAATGGTTTTATATCTCTAATGGATTGTTCTTCCTTGGTATTTAGTATATTCGTATATATTGTCTCATTTATATATACAAATCTTACGATGCCGGTTTTTGTTCTCCCTCTTTGTCCTCTTGTGGTTTCTTCAACTCGTCTTCAGCTTTTATCTGTGCAGCATAAATTTTGCAGAACTTATCGGAGCTCTTCAAAGCACAATCAATATGCGTGTTCGTGGCGAATCCCTTTTGTTCATCACTTAGCAATGAAGATTCAGGATTTTCCAACAATAAAGCATTAAGTAACCCTCTCATATGGACGATATCCACGGTTGCATCACTTCTGGAAATTGTGAACCCCATGTAATCAGTCAACACCCCTGTATCATCTTTCTCCATAGTCCAACTAGATATACCATTTGGAATGATTAAATTCTTACCTTCACATAAACTCTTGCCATTTTCCCAAGGTAAGATTTCAATCCCCAAACCAAAAAATGAAGAAACATATGCAAATTTGTATTTGTGTTGATCCTTCATTAGTACAACCAAGTTTGGTCTGTACATAGATTGTCCGCAACCACAACCTCTAAGTACTGCTCTTGCGAATCCTACCCAAAGTTCACGGCCCTGTGGGAACCTATCTACCAAAGGCTCAAGTTGAGAATAGTCATATTGCTGCATCATTTGCTTGACATTGTACAATTCACTGCCACCGTGTAACAAACCAGAACCCATGTAATCGTCTGCTTCATAATCCCAAGTACATGCTTCATCTTCATAGATAGGGCATTTTAATATTTTCATATTTTTAAATTGATAAACAAAGTAAAGATGTTCATGGAACCCCATATCCAATTTCTCTTGGTGACTTAAAAACATTGCCCAGTTCTTTTCCTTAGCATTACGTTTACCCTCCGGTCTCAATATTTCTTTAACCTTGACATATTCCATATTTCTAACTTCTTTGTCGTTTATTGGAACTTCTTCCAAATTGGATTTACCAGTCTGTGTTCTCCATAACCATGCCATGAAAATGGATCTAAAACTATCGAATTTTAATGTCCCTTTGGAATCATCTTCAAAATCGGCCTCTTTGATCTTTCTATGATGAGAGT
This sequence comes from Candida frijolesensis, assembly GCA_030557105.1. NCBI lineage: Eukaryota > Fungi > Ascomycota > Pichiomycetes > Serinales > Debaryomycetaceae > Candida > Candida frijolesensis. The sequence goes on along the minus strand of JAKTVH010000051.1, from coordinate 17,790 downwards.
TGTAGGTAATGATCGGCTCCTCGTATCCTTGTGGGTTGGTGATGAGTTGAATTCTTGGATCTTCAACCCCATAAAACCTACCCCTGGTTTGTTTTTCATTGTGGTAGACAGGCATTGGTGCAAATTGCGGATACAAGATTGTCTTGAATGAACCATCTTCTGTAGGCACCACCAATTCAACATTTACTAATTCGTTCCAATTACGATCAAAGACTTGAAGGTAGGATAATGAAATAACAGGCTGAACCTTTTGACCAGAGTGAGAATAGAAAACTCTCGAAATCATTAAATGCACACCATATTGTTTCAAAAAGACTGAACTTCCAATCAACTGATACCAATGTTCATGGATCTTATCTTCTTGTAAAAGTTTTTCCAAATCTGGGAAAAGTCTTGAAACTTCTTTATAATATAAACTGTTTTCATTCATAAAATTCGTCAATATCTTTTTTAAATCTGAATTCTTGTTCATTGGTGGACTGGCTTCGACATTGATTTTACTTGATGATTCTGGACATTGTTCTTCGGTTGAAGTATCGGACCCGGCGGCAAATAACTCAATATCATGGGATGCATACTGTAGGCCATCTGGGACCTTATAGGTTAACTTGTTTTTGAAAAGCAAGTCCTCTGGATCCAACCCTTGTTCCAAATTGTTGACATAGTAGTCAGCAAGTTTGTTATCTGGTAGGTCAAAGTTGTTTGGGAAAATGATTGTTCTCTTGTCACGGTTGTTTGTTTGATGATCGGTTATTGCTTTTTCATATTCTTCGTTAGATACAGAGGAACCTGCATACTCTTCTATTAGATCAGTTTGGAAATACAAGAAAGTTATGAATACAGAAACGATTGCCAATGCCCATAAGAATGTGATCCATGTTTTGGATTTTCTCATGGAAAACTTCAGTCGCCATAGTTTGGTGTAACTAACAGAATCAAATACTTGATTTGTCATCTTGAGGATGTTGGAGGAGGTAGGATAATTATTCGGAGAAGGCCAAACAGGGTTAAGACTTTCTTCTTAAAAAAAAAAAAAAAATTGATGATATTTATCTAATATCAAATTTTCTCTTTGTCAAGAATTGAACGTGAACTTACCCTTGCTTACTTTTACTATTGTAATTTTGTAATAACCCATCAGCTCAAATACGGCAATAATTAAATAGAAGGTGCAAAATTAAACAAAAAAAAAAAAA
>JAKTVH010000051.1:0-12258 GCA_030557105.1 Candida frijolesensis | reverse complement strand
AAAGCTGAATTAGCTGCTTTGGCTATGGATTCGGCGGACATGATTTGGTGTATGTGTGTGTGTTTGGGGAAATGTAATTGAACACGCTTTAGATAATTGGTTGCCATTTTTTTTCTTTTCCCAATTTTTGAAAATTTCCAACTGCTTATAAATGGAATGAGTCAGGTGCGGTGTAATGTCGTAATTGGTGTTACAAACAGATCAACTCCAGCTTTTGCGACATTAGACTTTCTTAGTGATTTCCTAGGCAAGACACGCACCATTTTTTTTTTTTTTTTTTTTTTCAGCGTTTGTTTATTCTTTTTTCGTCTTGCCTTTAAGAGAGAGAAAGAGAGAGAGCGAGAGAAAGAGAGAGAGAGACAGACAACTCATTGATTTTTAACTGGTGAAGGCTGAGTTCACGACATCTGGGATATTGCCACTAATCACAACCTACAATGGCCAGTAACACCAATTATAACAACAACAGTTCCAGGAATAATCAGTCGGACAACAACCCATTCTTAGATAGTAATGGCCATAGCGATCTTATTGACCTAGACCTAGAGTCAAACCCCTATGGTGATTACAACCCGAGTCATGTATACCCCCAGCAGCACCATGCAGCCCATGATCCATTTGCAGACCAGTTCGTATTATCTGATGATTCAGATGATGAAAACCACCACTATGACAGAAACGATTTAGCTAATACTTCCTATGCATCTTCATCACATCATCGACAAGTCCCACTATTGAACACTGTAAATACACCAAATAACAAGAGTGGCTATTTTCAAAATGGTAAAGGCGGCGAGTATATAAACATGCAGACCCAAGAACAGGAGCAACGAGATTTTGACATAACACATATTTTCAGGAAGATCAAGAGCAAAGTTACAGGGAAACCAGCACCCAACCCAAGGCAACACTCTAAAGAGCCTAGAGAAATATTCATCATGGACCATTCATCAAATGCACGATTTGGATATTATGGGAACTATATATCGACGACGAAATATAATTTTGCTACATTCTTGCCCAAGTTTTTATTCGAACAATTCAGTAAATATGCGAATTTGTTCTTTTTGTTCACATCCATAATCCAGCAAGTGCCTCATGTTTCCCCAACTAATCGATATACCACCATTGGGACGTTGATTGTTGTGTTGTTGGTTGCTGCAATCAAAGAAATTCTTGAAGATATTAAACGTGCCAATGCAGATAAAGAGTTGAATAATACCAAGGTATTGGTGTTGGATCCTAACTCAGGCAATTTTCAATTGAAGAAATGGATCAAAGTTCAAGTTGGCGATGTTGTGCAAGTTGCAAACGAGGAACCATTTCCTGCAGATTTGCTTTTGTTGAGCTCTTCCGAACCAGAAGGTTTGTGTTATATAGAAACAGCCAACTTGGATGGTGAAACAAACTTGAAAATTAAACAAGCTAAACCAGAAACTGCACATTTGATGAATCCTCATGACTTGGTGCGGGATTTGAGTGGTGCCCAAGTTATTTCTGAACAACCAAATTCATCGTTGTACACTTATGAAGGTAATTTGAAAAACTTTCGTCACGGTGGCGAGATCCCATTGAGTCCAGAACAAATGTTATTGCGAGGAGCCACTTTGAGAAACACCCAGTGGATAAATGGTATTGTTATTTTTACTGGTCACGAAACCAAATTAATGCGTAATGCCACAGCAGCACCAATCAAGCGTACCGATGTTGAAAGAATTATTAATTTGCAGATTTTGGCTTTATTTGGTGTGTTGATTGTACTCGCCTTGATTTCGTCGATTGGTAATGTCATTAAAACCAAAGTCGATGGTGACGATTTGAGCTATTTGCATTTGGAAGGTATCTCTATGTCAAGATTGTTTTTCCAAGATATATTGACCTATTGGATTTTGTTCTCCAACTTGGTTCCAATTTCCTTGTTTGTGACAGTTGAGTTGATCAAATATTATCAAGCATTTATGATTGGGAGTGATTTGGATATGTATTACGAAGAAACGGATACACCAACTGGAGTCAGAACCTCATCATTGGTTGAAGAATTGGGCCAAATCAACTATATCTTTAGTGACAAGACTGGTACATTAACCAGAAATGTCATGGAGTTCAAATCATGTTCAATTGGTGGTAGATGTTATATTGAAGAAATCCCTGAAGATGGACATGCCCAAGTTGTGGACGGAATTGAAATTGGGTTCCATACTTTTGATCAACTTCATTCCGACTTGAGAAATACCTCGACTCAACAATCTGCAATCATAAACGAGTTTTTGACTTTATTAAGTACTTGTCATACTGTTATTCCAGAAGTCACGGAGGAGAAAATCAAATACCAAGCGGCTTCTCCAGATGAAGGTGCATTGGTTCAAGGTGCAGCAGATTTAGGCTATAAATTTATCATTCGTAGACCAAAGGGAGTTACCATTGAAAACACATTAACTGGAAGTACTTCAGAATATGAATTGTTGAACATTTGTGAATTCAATTCGACTAGGAAAAGAATGTCGGCAATCTTCCGTTGTCCTGATGGAGTAATCAGATTGTTCTGTAAAGGCGCGGATACTGTGATTTTGGAGAGACTTTCGCAAGATGAGCCACAACCATTCGTTGATGCTACTTTAAGACATTTAGAAGATTTTGCTGCTGAAGGTTTGCGTACCTTGTGTATTGCTTCACGTATTATTTCCGACGAAGAATACAATTCCTGGTCTAGAAGTTACTATGAAGCTTCGACTTCGTTGGAAGACCGTGGTGATAAATTAGATGCGGCTGCTGAATTAATTGAAAAGGATTTGTTTTTATTGGGGGCTACTGCCATTGAAGACAAATTACAAGATGGTGTTCCTGAAACTATTCATACTTTACAACAAGCCGGTATCAAGATCTGGGTCTTAACTGGTGACAGACAAGAAACTGCTATTAATATTGGTATGTCTTGTAAGTTACTCTCTGAAGATATGAATTTGTTAATTATTAATGAAGAGACCAAGAAAGACACTCGATTGAATCTTCAAGAGAAACTTACTGCAATTCAAGAACACCAGTTTGACGTTGAAGATGGATCTTTGGAATCTTCGTTGGCATTGGTAATAGATGGACACTCGTTAGGTTTTGCATTAGAACCAGATTTGGAAGATTTGTTTATTGAGTTGGGTTCTCGTTGTCGAGCTGTCATCTGTTGTCGTGTATCACCATTGCAAAAGGCACTTGTGGTTAAAATGGTCAAAAGAAAGAAGAAGCAGTCATTGTTACTTGCAATCGGAGATGGTGCAAACGATGTGTCTATGATTCAAGCTGCTCATGTCGGTGTCGGTATAAGTGGTATGGAAGGAATGCAAGCAGCTAGAAGTGCAGATATTTCTATTGGCCAATTCAAGTATTTGAGAAAATTATTATTGGTCCATGGTGCTTGGTCTTACCAAAGACTTTCTAATGCCATTCTTTATTCGTTTTACAAGAATATGGCTTTGTACATGACCCAGTTTTGGTTTGTTTTCACAAATGGATTTTCTGGTCAATCGATTGCCGAATCTTGGACCTTGACATTTTATAACGTTTTATTTACATCGTTACCACCATTTGTGTTGGGTGTCTTTGATCAATTTGTCAGTGCCAGATTGTTAGATCGTTATCCACAATTGTACCAATTAGGTCAACAAAGAAAGTTTTTCAACGTGGCAGTTTTCTGGACCTGGATTTTGAATGGATTCTACCACTCAGCTGTTATTTTCTTGTGTTCCTTTTTCATTTACAGATACATGAATGTGTCCCCTACTGGACAAACTGCAGACAATTGGTCATGGGGTGTGGCTGTGTACACAACCTGTACATTGACAGCATTGGGTAAGGCTGCGTTGGTTGTTACCATGTGGACAAAATTTACATTGATCGCCATTCCGGGGTCATTCCTTTTGTGGTTGGGTTGGTTCCCAGCTTATGCCACTATAGCCCCAATGATAAACGTTTCTGTGGAATACAGAGGGGTGTTGAGAATGACATATCCGTTGATCGTATTCTGGTCGATGGTGTTTGGAGTTGCTGTATTGTGTTTATTGCGTGATTTTGCCTGGAAATACTTCAAGAGAAGATACAGTCCTGAGAGTTATCACTATGTGCAAGAGATTCAAAAATACAATATTCAAGACCACAGACCAAGAATGGAACAATTCCAAAAGGCCATCAGAAAAGTCAGACAAGTGCAAAGAATCAAGAAACAGAGAGGTTTCGCATTTTCACAAGTTGAAGGACAAGATCAAGACAAGATTGTTAGATTGTATGACACCACTAAGAAAAGGGGTGCTTTTGGGGAATTGACTGAAAGCAATTAATGAATTTATACCGTGTAAGATTTTTAGATTTAATATGTATAAACAAATAAAACATTTAGGGAATTTATTTAATTTTATTTCACATCTACTAGGGTATGTCTCTTTTTTTTTTTTGAGTACTGCACGTCTTTTTTGATCTTAACCTGAAAAATCTACCACCACAGAAAAATTTTTATCTATATGGTTGTAACAACAGGGAAACCATCTATAAAACAACCTCAATACCCCAACTCAAATATGACAGAACCAGAAAAGAAAGCACCAGCTGAAACTATCACTGCGCTGGTGGATGGAACAGAAGAAAAGAAACTTTCTGCCAAAGAATTGAAGGAATTGAAAAAGAAAGAGAAAGCAGCCAAAAGAGCAGCTCAAAAGGAAGCCAATGGTATAACTCCTGAACAACAAAAGAAACTTGCCGAGCAGAAGATTGAAAAGAAGAAGCAACAACAACAACAGCAACAGTCAGCTGTATCTTCTAAGAAACAATCCAACCAAGCATCCAAAAAGGAAGAACGTAGGGTGCCTGCATTGTTTGGTCATTTAGAGACAAGAGAAGAACGAAATGCCTCATCTTCGGTACCATCAACATCTACTATTTCAAACATTATTCACCCAGAAATATTATCGTTAACTTTGAAATATTCCAATTATAAAGTAGTTGGATCTAGTTCAAGATTGAAGAATATGTTGTTAGCTTTCAAACAAGTTGTTCAAGATTATTCCACTCCAGAGAACACCACCTTGACGAGACATTTAACAGCCCATTTATCTAATCAAATCGAATATTTGAAAAGTGGACGTCCGTTGAGTGTGTCCATGGGGAATGCCATCAGATGGTTGAAACAAGAAATTTCAGTTATCTCTATTGATACCTCCGAGGCACAAGCTAAAGAAACACTATGCACGAAAATTGATGATTTTATTAAAGAGAAAATAGAATTATCGGATACTTTAATTGTTGAAAGTGCATCCAAACACATTGCTGATGGATCAACCATTTTGACATATGGACATTCCCAAGTCCTAGAAGAATTGTTCAAATTCTGTGTTCTCGAACAGAATAAAAAGTTCAACTTGATCGTCGTGGATTCCAGACCTTTGTTTGAAGGTAAAAAGATGGTGAAGAATTTAATCAATACATATTTGGATGATGATGATGAAGAGGAAGATGATGTGGCAGATGAATTTGAATCTGTTAGTAGTAAAGGTGTACAAGTAAAAGTTCCAATCACGAAGGACAACATAAGTATTCAATATGCATTGATTAATTCCTTATCGTCAACATTATTGGATGACGTCGATTGCGTATTTTTGGGGGCGCATGCCATGTTATCCAATGGTAGATTATATTCAAGAGTCGGTACGGCTTTAGTGGCCATGATGTGCCATACCAGAAACATTCCGGTTTTGACTTGTTGTGAATCTATCAAGTTTTCAGAAAAAGTCCAATTGGATTCGATCACTGCCAATGAATTGGGAGATTCAGAAGATTTGATCCAAGATATAGATTCGATGAAATTATCAGCACATAAATCATTTGCCTTGGAACAATTCTTGAAACAATGTGAACCAGAGTCGAGAACTCCTGAGAAGCCAACAAAGGGGAAATCTAATCAAACTGATGAAGATGAAGATCAAGGTGAAGATGACTCATTGGAAAATTGGAAAGAGATCCAAAACTTGAGCGTTATAAATATCTTGTACGATTTAACTCCTCCAGAGTATATAAACAAAGTAATAACTGAGTTGGGTGCGTTACCTCCGTCCTCAGTTCCAGTTATTTTAAGAGAGTATAAAAATACGTAATCGTTTATGAGAAATATATATCTATATGTATACAGAGTATAATATTCAATCAAATCTTTCTAAGTTCCGTCAAAACTACATTGGATGTTTCTTTGGTTGCAAACTCATCAAGCGCTTGACTGATGGTTGGACTCGGTTGATGAATCTTGTTCAAATATGAATTCAACTGTTTGGATAACCTTATAAATTGAATTTTAACATTTTCAATAGAATCGACATTTAAGCATTGTAACTTAAGGAAGTTCCATGTATTCAAAAGAACATCTGAGTTCACTTCTTGATTAGAATCATCAATTTCAGTCAACACTTTCTTGAAAATTTCAGTTGCTTGTAATCTTGATCTCCAGGTATTTTCAAAGATCTTTGATTTAAACACACCCACCAATTGTTTGAAAGTGAAATTAAACAATTCATAGTTGATATCTGGTGTGGCAAAAAATGCAACAGACAAATTTTCTAACGTTTTCAACTTGTTTTCTTCCCATTCGATGTTTTCTTTAGTATTCAATTTTTTGTACTCTGATTCGTCCATGTCATCATCATCGTCATCATCAGTAGTTTCATACTTGTCACTTAATACCTTCGTCATTATTTCAATATACGATGCAACTAATTCATCATCTTGGTGAAATGCGTGGATGTATCTGCCACAGGATAATATTGCTTGTTTTTGATAGGCTTTGTTCCTTCGCTTAATCTCGACTGCCACAGTTTTATTGATTGCTTCGTAGATGTGTTCGTGATGCAGAATATAGGATTTCGACATTATGGCAAATGAAACTAACGAGTCGAAGACCAACTCTTTACCATCCCATGATTTACCCTTATTGGACTCGATCAAAAGTTGCAAAATTTCGTCAATAATACTGGTTGAGAATTGATTCAAATTATCAATAACCAAACACAAATTGGACAATGCCTTAGCTAAGGTTTTTCTAATTGAAAATTCGTTGGATTTGAGGTACTTTTTGACCAAGTCGATAATTTCGACCAAATATAACTTAATAGCTGAGTTTCCACCACTAGTATTCTCGATCCATTCTCGTTCAAATTTAGCAACAACTTGCTTGTTGGGATCGAATTTACCAACATATGCAACTGGTAGGAACGCAGAACTTACAGATTCAAATTTATCACCAGAGTATTTGGATATGCTTTCACTTGCCACGGAAGCTAAGATTCTAGATTTTTCATCACCGGCTTCCGAACCTTCAAAATACATTTGAGTTATTTTATTTGATAGCCTGATGATGGTTTCGGTTTTCGCAATTCGACAAAGGTGTCCACACGCAGCAGCATAACTTGAAGCAATAGTGTCATTTCTATCATTAACTTGGTTCATGCTAGTCAACAACAATCTATCACCATAAGGCTTGATCAATTGCAAATTGTGGGTAATCATGTTCATAATTACCATAGCAGCACTTACTTTGGAGGGCAAGCCTACTCCTTTTTTAATGGCTCTTTCCAATCTAGTGATAAAATCAGCCAAGTTTGAATCATCCAACTGGTTTGTTAATTTTTCAATAGCATCCATTAATGGTGAATGACCAACACTCTTCATTCTCTTGGCATCAATTTCATTATGGTCAACATTGTACTTGCTTGCATTCAACACAAGATAATTGACGACTTCTGGCTCTAGACTAGAAAACAAGTTGATAAAATTTTCCATCAACTCAGGAACATATTTCTTCATGCTCTTGTTTCCTGATTTACACAATTTCATAAGAGTTTCCAACGCAAAATCTTTGACTTCTTGAGAATCAGATAGTATACCCTTGTGTCCAAGTAAAAATGGGATTAAAAACAGCAATACAGATTCTGTTCGAGCAGATTCTCCAGTATGTTTTTCCAATATCCTTGTAAATTTTGAAGCCAAGGATTTTGTCAAGTTTGTCCCTTCTTTACGAACACTCTCCTTTATATCGTCCATAACTCTAAAACTCATCGTCCAAATTTCATCAAGTTTTGCTTGGTACTTCACCAATTCAACCATCTGTAATAAATCATTCAATGCTGCTGTACTTCCTTGACGAGTTCGCCATTCCTTTTTACCCATACTGATTAACAACTCGTTTAGAATCTTATCAAAATTTGCATCTACAGCTTTCGAAGTATCTTTAATCAACGCATTCCAAATATCATTCATGGACTTGGAAACACCGGCGTTTGGATCGTAACGATATCTGAATAATTTAGGTATCAATCTGTCGGACAACTGTTGATTGCTAGCCAATAATTTATCCAACGACGACTGCGCTAAAATAGACTCCAAACCAAACGCAATACCCTTTCTGGATGACCACAAGGATGAACTTTTAGCCAAGGACATGAATTTGTAAACCAAACTAGGATCACCCACATCTTGTGCTAAATTTAAAACGTCCTTGTAAGTGGAAACTGAACCTTCGTTCGTTCTTAACAAATCAGGTTCAAACAACTGAGTATCATGCTCAACTGAACCTGATGTGAAGGTGGTGATGTTGGACTGTGTGAACGATTTCAACAACGACTTGACCAAGGTTTCTTTTAAGTCGAAATCACCCATTTCATAAACCAAACCTAAACCTCGTGACGCAGATTCTTGAACCAACTCGTCCCTGTCTGCTAAGAATCTCATAAACGTTACGTGGATTTCTGAAGCCCTCGACTTAATTGCTTCTAAGTGCTTACAATATTGAACAAATGATAGCAACCATATGCAACCAGCTTTTCTTAATGATGGCTGAGTATTGTTACAGGCAGCCAATATCTTGTTCAATAGGATTGCTACTCGTGAGGTATTAGCTGGGAGATACTTGATTGTTTCTCCAGGTATGTCTAATTGTTTACTTAATAACTTGGAATCCCAACCAGCAGCATCCAAAACAAGAGCTTCTCCAGATGTGAAGACATATTCGATTTGTTTTGATATGTGTGTGTTGTATATCGTTTGTTCATCAATGGTCAACTCTTGTGTTGAATCTTTCTCTTCGGTTAATGTTAAGTACCCAAGAGCCAATACTGAACGTTCATCAATTTTCTTGACTCTAGCACGAATGATATCTTTGAATTTTTCAGTGAATGGTGCTGTCTCTGGGTTGATAATTGGTCCCAAAACTCCAAACATTGACAATTGACAAATTGCGTCCAACGCCAAGTAGTAAAAACTTCCATCCAGAAGCATGTCTTGAAGTGTTTGTAAATTTGTTGTCAAAATGCTGCTCGAAATCACACTCAACCTATCTCTCAATGTCAATCTAGCAATCAAATAACTCGTAGCCAATACTCTAGCCTTGGATTTTTGATAAGACAAATTGCTTGCTAACGTGGTCAATAAATTGCTGACATCACTATCGGAGTTTTTTGGATGACTTGCAATAATGCTGATGGCCTTACAAATCCTAGCCAACGAAATATCATCAAACATTTGAGTGTCTACCAAATCCAACAACTGGACAACCTTAGGAATCAATAATTCAACTGCCGGAGATGAGGCAAAAGAAATCAATCTGGCCAAAATCAGTGAATATGTGATGTCTAACACTATACCCGTTGAATTACTGAATTGACCAATCAACGCGTCAATGCAAATACTCAATAACTTGAATATACTTTCCTGTTGAGCTTCATCCTTCATATTTTCAACAACTAAACCTCTAACAGTATCATTCATCTCTATCGCCTTTTCTAACCTAATTGACCAGTCTTGATCAGGAATAATAACCGTGTCCTTGCCATTGGTTGCTTCCATTACTAACACCTGTTCAGCAAACTCGATTGCTTTTGGTAACGCTTGGAAAATTGCTGGTTGTTCCTGAGTCTTTGAATTTTCTATTTCTTGGTAAAGACCATCAACAAATGACTTGAATGACGGAAATTCAACCATTGTCTCTTGCCCTAATAAATATGTCGTAGATTTAAATTCGGTGGTGTTGCTTGCTTGGTTAATATTAAACCAATATGGATGTAATCCATTCAACGCTTCTTCAATAGTATGTGGTGCACTATTCTTTGATGTCCCCAAAATGGACAAATATCTAGCTTCTGGATCTGAAAAAGGATATGCCGAATTAACATACTTTATGGCAATATATTTTGCTGCATCATTATCGATATGCTTTCTGATTAAACTCTTTAATGCAAGCTTTCTTTCGTCAGGTAAACCTGCCAAGTGTACCGTCAACCCGGAAAGTGCATTTTGAATCGATGGAATTAATTCAGGCGTTTTTGAGTTACCAACTAAAGAATCAAACAAGAATTCCAAAAATGACCAATCGTTGTAGAAAATCTTTGGGTGATTTTTCAATATCTCACCTAGTGCCTCATATTTAGATTGCACGTCATTAAGCTTATTCACGTAATTTGTTCCTCCTGAAATTTCAATAGTTGGCCAGCCTTCCGCCAAAATGCTGTTTCTCAATTGATGAGCAATATCTTCGTTGAATTTTTCCAAATCACCACCTCTGCTTGGGCCAGATGCTTTTCCGAGTCTTCTTATAAATTGTATTGCCAACAGTCTCAACCTTCCATTATCTGAATTTAACGATATAGTAGCTATCTTGTCTTGTTGACTTGCGTTATCACTCTTAATCAAAACCTGTAAAATTTTGCATTGAAGGTTTGAGTCTACCGGAGGCGCTTCATCACCAAGAAACAAAGAGGTTATGTAGCTGACAAACGTAACATCACCATAGAGTGTCACCTCGTCCCACTCAACTCCTAATTTTTTGAATGCAATTTCAGAAGATTCATTGATTGAGGACGAAGGATCAGCCGACGATATCAACAACGGTAATGCCAGTTGTTCTGCTGAAAAACCGGCTTTTAAAAATCCAAGCAAACTTTGTTTGACTTTGAAGATATCGTCTCTGGTCTTATAAGTTACACCCGCATCAGTGTTGAAGAAAGTGTTATCTTGGAGGCTCATACCTGGAGTTGCCCTATTGCTAGCTTCTGGTAATAACATCAAGAATTTGCTTACTATCAAAGATAAATACTTTTCATCACTCGGATTTTTATCGAGCCCAAGGAATGTTCTCATATTGTCAAACTCGGTAGTGCCTTTCATTGGTGATTTCCAATTGGCCAACAATTTACATAAAATATTGAACATTCTTGCCGATATGCCTTTGGGATAACTATGGATTCCCTCAATCACACTGGGGATTAGGTTTTTCTTTTCTTCTTCGTTTAATCGATCGATAGCTCTAGATATAAATAACGTGGAATAAAGTCTAACCGAATTGGAATCACCAGCGACGTTTGGAGATTTAACCTGTTTGATAAGGCCTTCAACGGGGAGCTTTATGGACCTTGCAGCAGTGATTCTGGGAATAATATGTTGAATGATTTTAAGTACAGCCTGTCTAACGGGAGCATGAGGACTTGCCAATTTCAACAAAACTGGGGCAAGATACATGTTTAACGCATTTTCAAATTGCTTATCATCTTCAGCCAAGGCAATTCGAAGCTCTACCTTGTTGACTAACGACAATTCTTGATCTGCCATTGTTGTAGAGATTGTTGTTTCTTAGACTGTAAAAATAGGTGGAGGACAGACAACCAAATTTTCCATGGCAACAGAAAGTAGATATTCGTGGCGTACAAAAAAAAAAGAGCTGGTCGCCACCACCGCTAAACGCATAGCTCGCACTTGAACATGCTTGCAACCACACTCTATGTGGAGATCTTCTGTTAGAAAAGTAAAACTATAAACTACAATAATAAGCTAAATTCAATTTGGGATTTTTCAATAGCCCCCCATCATGAAATTATAATGATCTAGATAATAGTAAACTACATAAAGATATATTGCAGCTTAGAAACCACCTCTCAATCTCAAAACCAAGTGCAAGGTAGATTCTTTTTGGATGTTGTAGTCGGATAAAGTTCTACCATCTTCTAATTGTTTACCAGCAAAAATCAATCTTTGTTGGTCTGGTGGAATACCTTCTTTGTCTTGGATTTTAGATTTGACGTTATCAATGGTGTCTGAGGATTCGACTTCCAAAGTGATAGTCTTACCAGTCAAAGTCTTGACAAAGATTTGCATACCACCTCTCAATCTCAAAACCAAGTGCAAGGTAGATTCTTTTTGGATGTTGTAGTCAGACAAAGTTCTACCATCTTCTAATTGTTTACC
>JAKTVH010000050.1:46787-58389 GCA_030557105.1 Candida frijolesensis | reverse complement strand
GGGAAATCTGTTGTGGTTTCGTGTTTATGTGTTTGTGTGTGTTTTCGCAACCCCGAATTATTTGTTTTTGTTTTTGTTTTTTACTTTTATTTCTATTGTTTTTTGCAGACATTTATGACCAAAAAAAAAGTTGCTATACAGTGGTATTGCCTATTATCCATGACAGTGACCACCAATTTTCATGCTAAGTCTTGGAGTTGGGTTGTATCAACATTAGTGTAGATATCCATACCAAGTAGTAGAAAGTATCCAACTATTTTTAGTGGCCACACAGTGCAATTACTTTTGATCAGTTATATCAAGAAGTGTTTTGTTTCACTAGTGCAAACAATTTTGTCAGCAATGTTTTGTGCTATTTTTTAAATTAGTATGACTGGTCTTGTTGCAAATCTATAAAAAGATCCTGTCCCTTAGTATGAACAAACAACCAAAAGGCTGTGATACGCTATCAAAAGCTAACTGGTCTAGATTCGGGGAGGTAGATTGCAAAGTTTCTGGATAAATGTACTCTTTTGATGTGCAGCTCGAATTTACAGGCTACAGATGGTCATGCTCAGCCAGTCAGGAGCTCAATAAATCAAGAAATCTTCGTGTGCAGTCATTGCCAATAGACAAACGGAACCGGAATATATGGAAGACGTAGGTTGCCAGTCTTTTTGGTATTAAGTTCCTATGTTTCCAATTAAAATTATGTTGGAGTCAATAATTAAATAACTTGAAGGTCTAACAACAGACCTAATCTTCCAAGCAATTGCCTGGCTAGCTCAATCGGTAGAGCATTTGACTCTTAGATAATAAAAGTCATCAAAAGGTTGCGGGTTCGAGCCCCGCGTTGGGCTTTTCTTTTTGCATTCTTTTTTTTAGTCTGTAAGTCCTGACGTTTGGTGCATTTGGAGGGAAGGGTAGTTGCTTAACTCCTGGTATCCCTTTTGAACGTAGAATGATAGTTGGGCGTACATATACATCTACAAGTTCAACTCAGCCTACATACTTTTATTATAATTCCAGTCAAGGAGGGTGGTATAAATCCGAGACATAGTCGTGTGCAGACGCTCATATTTGTTACATAGAACATTCCTCAGGACCACAGACCTCCCTTTTTTTTTCTTTCCCGTTACCCGCTACCCCTGACTAACCGTAACCCGCAGTTAATCTCTATATAAACTGAAGCAATTGTCTTTTTTAGGTTCTTTTTTTTTTGCGACTATTGTATATCACTGACATCAATAACAATAACATAATGTCCTATCCAACAGTCCCTGCTAGATCGTGTGCAGACTGGAGACAAATGCTTCATGGATTCTGGCCAGGAAAACCGAAATTCACCGAAACCAAGTACCCAGAATTAGAGGACAAAGTTGTCATTGTCACCGGAGGTAATACTGGGGTTGGTTATGAAACCGTTAAATCATTGGCTGGATCGACAAAGGCAAGAATTTATGTATTATCAAGAAACAAGGACAAGACTTTAGCTGCTATAAAACAAATCCAATTAGAAGTTGCAAAAGAGTATAATGTTGCTAATCGAGACATCAATTTCATTCAGGTCGATCTTGGTGATTTGACTTCCGTAAAACCTGCTGTTGAAAATTTTTTGAAGACTGAAGATAGGTTGGACTTGATCATTCATAACGCAGGTGTGATGACTCCTCCAATTGGATCGAAGACCAAGCAAGGATATGAACTACAATGGGGTACCAATGTTTTGGGACCGCATTTGTTGCAACGATTGTTGGACCCAATATTCATCAAAACTAGCCAAACAAATCCTCCAGGTTTGAGCAGAATTGTCTGGGTTGCTTCAACGGCTCACATGACTGCCCCAGAAGGTGGTGTCTTTTGGGAGAATATCGGGTTTGAGAATTTGAAGTTCTCCAAAAATTTAGAAATGACACTTTATGGCCAAAGTAAAGCTAGTAACATCATTCAGGCTAGAAATTGGTCTCGAAAGCACGACAACCCAAACGTCATCAGCTCGTCTGTTTGTCCTGGTTATTTAGATACGGATTTGCAAAGACATTTGAGTAGTGTTGAGAGATATGTTTTCTCGTGGTTCTTGTCTCCAAGAAGGTATGGTGCTTACACTGAGTTGTATGCTGCTTTTTCGCCAGATGTCAAAGATGGTGATCACTCGATTTCGTTCGGGGTCCCAAGCTATGCCCGAAAGGATATAACTTCCAACGCAATTGGTGATAGATTGTGGGATTATCTTGACAAGGAAACAGATCCATACATGTAGATAAGTAGGTGGTAATAATACGAGTTTTGAACCATGGACACGCCCTCTTTTTCATTGGAAGGAGACTGAAAGATTTGAGTGTCGAATTAATTATTCACCTGTAGCTCTTCCTCATCCAACGTATCATGAAGCATTTCCTCAACATATCAAGAAGATACCTTTCATCATCTACCATAAAATCGCAAGTCAGCTTATCCTTCTTCACAAAAGAGCGATGCATGTTGTGTACCAATGCTAAGAATATTCTTCACGACACTTTAAAATCCCCAGATCTCGCTGATGTCCAAATTAAATTGACAACCGTTGACATAATGGATCCTCAGAATAAAGAATGGTTTGATAAATATTGCTACGATGTTCCCGTTTTGCACGTCGATCGAGCAAATCAACCAAAACCTGTGAAGTTTATGCATTACTTTTATGAAGATAAATTGAAGGAAGAGTTTTTGAAGTAGCTTGGGAGCGATGATGGTTGTATGTATATATTAATCTGTAAATAGCAATGATAGGACGACATTTGTTAATGATCTATGGTGCCCTTGGCATGATTCCTTAAATATGGTCACCAAAGAAACGATGACCATTCTTTAAATGCATAACCTCTCCAACTTAGCTCATAATCTGTGGCAACAATACTATAGATATATTAGAACAACCAATATCAGAGGTGGTTATTGGTAATCTATGCGTCAATCCAAGTGAACAATAATGTGCCCCCAGCAAATGAAAAAAAAAAAAATGTTAGTAATCCTTCTCTCTCTCTCTCTCCCCCCAATACATCCAATTCAGTTAATGAAGTTTCCCAACGCAGGACTAGCTCCTTTGTCGAAATCGCTAATAAGAATACGTGGTCCGGATGCCACAAAATTCCTTAACGGTCTCATTACATCGAGGCTCCTTCCAAACATAGTGAAGAAAAAGCAACACACAATTAGTGAATCAGACGAAAACCGCAACACAGATCTTTCAGAGGTGATAGACGTATCCAAGAATTATGGGCTGATTCATGAAGATATATATGATCCTGAATTGAATATAACTGTCAGTCGGGACGGGATCAATTCCATGATTTTAAATTCCAAAGGAAGAGTGGTGACTGATTGCTTTTTGTATCCCGACCCTTTTCATAATTTGGAAGGCGTCTTTGATAAACAGATGGAACAGCCTGGGTTTCTATTAGAAGTGGATTCACTGATACTGAGCCAATTGATGATGTTGTTGAAATTACACAAACTAAGCGCAAAAGTGGATATTTCGCATGACAAGAGCTTGCATTCGTACTATTATTATGGTGATACCGTCGAGTTTGATGAATGGCTAGAAGATGTACAATTGAAGTATTTTAAAAGTATCGATCCGGTGACTGCGCTACAAGATGCTAATTCGTTCATTAAGCAGGATATTATCTTCAACAGAAATATAGCTGGTAATATTTTGGGATTTGCAATTGATAACAGAATCCCTAATTTCGGTGTAAAGTTTGTCACCAATAAACCTATATCAGCTAACGAAACAGAGGACGCTATCTCACTTGAATCGGTTTTCGCTCAAAAATTCAAGAAGCAATTCGACACCACGACAATCAGCGAGGATGGAGTGACCAGAAGACGTTTCCAAAACGGCTTGTTCGAAACTCAAGATGCGTCCAAGGGTACCTCCCTATTACCGTTCGAGTGCAATTTAGACTATATCAATGGTTTGTCTTTGGATAAAGGGTGTTATGTGGGCCAAGAGCTAACAATTAGATCGTTCAATAATGGAGTGATACGAAAGCGAATATTCCCGGTTCAGTTTTTTGAAGTCACCCAGGAGAATATACAATATTTACAGGACCACCCTATTGAACTAGATTCGTTGGATCCAGTTGCGGATATTTTGGCAAAAATTCCCGAATCCACCTTGACAAAATTAGAAATGACTCCATTTGAAGAAACACCTGAACCAGAAACCAATTCCACAGATTCGTTGCCTTTTTCCCCATTCGGATCATCCAGATCAGTTAGGAAGAGGAAAACTTCCATCGGAAAGTTGTTGGCCTGCCAAGATAATTTGGGATTCGTACTATTTCCTGTAGCTGATGTTGAGAAAAGCTCATTCTATAAACTTGAAATCCCATCTTTGGGAGATGGCCAGACTTATATTGGCGTAAAGGCTAGCATCCCAGATTGGTGGCCCGAGTAAGCGCAGACGTACACACAGTACTGTGGTATATTAGATTTAGCTCAAATACATGTAAATAAATATATAGACTCTTTGATACATCTTAAGCGGCATTAGTTTCGAAGCGATGACATAACCACAAAACGGTGACTGTCTGAACAAATATAAAAATGCCGTTCTCTGGACTTTTTTTTTCCTCCTCCCTTCTCCGTCACCCCCTCTATTTGACTACGACAACGACGAGAACCACCATGGCAGAAACCATTCCACCTGAAGAATACCTTAAGCAAATCAACCATGCAACTGATATCATCAAGCATAAAATTGGCAAGTTCCCAGAATTGGCCGAACCTAGAGTAATGATAATATGCGGATCTGGGTTGGGAGGTATCGCAGATATTCTTGAATCGTCAACCAAACTTGAAATACCATACACCAAGATCCCAGGCTTCAAAACTTCCACAGTTCCAGGACATGCTGGTAAATTGGTTTTTGGTCTCATTGGAACGAATAAAGTGCCTGTTATGTGTATGGTAGGAAGGTTGCATTTCTACGAAGGATACACTTTCCAGGAAACCACCTTTCCTGTTCGAATTGCAAAACTCTTGGGCATTACCAGTGTCATTGTCACGAATGCTGCTGGTGGGGTTAATCCGGAATACAAGCCAGGAGATTTGATGGTGATTGAAGACCATATCAACTTCCCAGGTTTGGCAGGCTTTCATCCTTTGAGAGGACCAAATTTGAACGAATTCGGTCCAAGGTTCCAACCACTCTCAGATGCATATGATTACGAGTTGCGCAAATTGTTTATAACCACCGCGAGGGACAAATTGGGAATAACTAGAAACATTTTTGAAGGGACATATTTTTTTGCTGCTGGTCCTACATTTGAAAGTAGAGCTGAAGTTAGAATGATTAAGATGTTGGGTGGTGATGCCGTGGGGATGTCCACTGTGCCAGAAGTCATTGTTGCTCGTCATTCTGATTTGAGAGTGCTTGCGTTGTCATTGATTACAAACGCTGGTGTTGGAGAAAAACCTCCTAGTGCCTTTGATGAGAATCCCCCATCGTTGGACGAAGGAATGGCAAGTCATGCCGAAGTTTTAGAAGCTGCCGATGAAGCTTCAAAGGACGTTCAAAAGATAGTAGAAGCAGTTGTCAATGAATTATAGATAGTGTACATTCTTACTTATAGAGTTAAACTAAATAAATTAGAGAAAACCGTTATCTAGTATTAATCTATTGGTCGACCTCACCCGCAGATTCCCATTTGCCTTGTAAATTTTCTTTCCATAAACTTACTTTGTTATCACCACCAGAAACAGCCAAGATGTTTCCCGACAATGACCAAGAACATCTCCAACAAACATCTGGGAATTTTTCGTCAGTCAACAATTGCTTTTGCCACTTGCCATCTCTATCCTGAGTCCAGATCAAAACAGTACGGTCTTGTGATGCAGTAGCAATATAGGATCTAACCAAATTCGACGGAGACCATGCTACGTCTCTGACCCAGTCTGTGTGACCTTCCAATTTTGCTTCTTCAACGTAGGTGTTATTCACTGGGTCATATTTCCAGATCCTGGCTAAATTATCAGACCCACAACTGACTATTCTACGTTGTTGTTTTAAAGTAGCTGGGTCTTTGGAAGAAGTAGATATCGGAGCCCAAGTGGCCGAGTTTGCGCCTATGGCATGTGCATCAAACACAACATGTGAAGTGGTACCATCATCATTGAAATCCACCACCGAAACTTTACCATCAGAAGAAGTGCACAATAAGACAGCACCCAATTCATGAGGAGCCCAGCTGACGGAATTGACACTGGCTTGGTGAACAGTATGTTCCGCAATAATGGACCATTGTTGGGTTTCTGGTTGCTCTTTCCAGATCAACGCTTTACCGTCATATGAACATGATGCCAATATAGATCCAAATTTAGGATGTGCCCATGATACTTGCCAAACTGGCCCTTCGTGTCCGGTTAATGTGGTTGTCAATTTATATGAATCTGTGCCTTCGAGGTCAAATAGTTTGATCGTTTTATCGGACGAACAGGTTGCTAATCTCTTTCCGTAATAATCCAATACTGCGTCATGAATCAAATCCTCATGTGCATTTCCAATTGTCACCATTTTGTAAAAAATTTTTTTGATCTATAGTTGGTATATCAAAATGTGTCAAACGGTCTGGTTGGAGAGGTTGAATGTTAGTTTGTTTGGAAACCAAAAAAAAAAAAAAAATTAAAAAAAGAACCTGAAAAACTAAAAATGCAAATGAACACGTCCAATTTTTGTTTCGACAGGTTTGGCGAGAAATTGGCAATTCTACACACCATTTGACAAGGCAAACAACCATGCAAATTTACATCTATTGAGCAATGGATAAGTCATACGACGATCTACAAGCAATTTCTAGCCTTGTGCTGAGTTTAAATCAACAGGTTAAAGATTCGGCGGAATATATCTCCAAATTACAAGGACTTTCGAAAGAAATCCTACCCCATAAAGAAAAGTCTGACAGGGTTGATCACAGCGAGTTGGTCAGGAAAGAAAACGCATCGGCTACTAATGACAACAACGAAAGTTCCATTATACGTGGGCTAGAAGAAGAAAGGATTGCACTTGTAATGGATATTCAAAAGCAGGATTTTATTTCAGAAAAATTGATTGAATTAATTGATCAAAACCAGGAAATGCTTGAATCAGTGAAGGAATACCTCCAGGCTAGGGAATCTATACGGATAGAAGAAGATTTGTACACGAAGAAAGATATAGAACGCTTCGTGACTTGTGTGGTACGGCCAACGCAAGACCAATTACGTGAGAATGGACAAGCTTTACATGTTAAATTAGCTACCATTTCTAAGAAACTAATAAAAATCGAACAAGAGATACAAAAGGAGCCATCACTTTTACAATCCGAAAATTACGTCAGTGACATCAAGTATTTCATCCATACATTCAAACAACTAATTAACGAAAACATCAACAAGACTTCTTAGGATCAACCGATGCAATGCTATGCCGCGATGGGTCACGACCAATATACGAGTATGCCCCTTTGATAATAGTCCGATTTGGGTCCAACTTTGCCCAGCTTGCTCTAATCCTATCCAAATTCATATTCTCTCTGTTAAACTGAAGAAGTTGGAATAGACAAAGGATAAGTTCATATATGAAAATTGCAATCATTCGAAGCAAACCCATTGGCTCATCGTCTTCACTTATAGCAAAGTAATTCTCATTTCCCGTTAACTTAACGGCTATACTATTTCTCTCCTTTGGATCATCATAAACTTCTCTAAATTGTTTCAGGTGAAGGACCCTATCAATAATTTCTGTCATCCGCTTATTACAATCCTCGTGCAACTTCAATTCATATAATTGAAAATTCTCTTCTAATTCACTGATTCTTTTGGTGACAATTCTTGTCTCGTAAAACAATCTATCAATTGTAGTATTCAATAATTTCATATTATAGTTCAATTCTTCATGCATTTCTTCTTCTCTAGCCTTGTTAGAGCCCATCTGGCCTCTTATATTCTTCAACTTGATCAACTCTAAATTCATCAATTTGTAGGACTTGTCTATACACGGGTTAGTGGCATGTGTCGTTTTTCCTTCATCCTCAAAGTAATACGTTCTCAAATTCTCATATCTCATCAAGTTGTTGATGCTCTCGAGATACGATTGCGAAAACTTAGTCATCGACCTAAGACCACCAATCTGTTTACCTAATACAGCTTCTTCTATGGTTGAGAAACTGAGAGCTCGTTTCTTACGTAAAAGGCTGATCTGGTCCATGCTGTACGCCACATCGTTTTTGGAAATCAGTAATGTATTCAAATTTTCTTCCTGTTGGTTAATCAAATATGGGTACGAGTTCCTTCTGTTCAAATTATGTTTGAATTTAGATATGGGATGGCTAAAATCATTGTCAGTGGTTGAACATTTAGGTGGAATCGAGTTACTGTTGGAAGTTATACTTCCAGCGCGAGAAACATTATCACTGGCAATCTGTAAGAAGGAATCAACTAATGAAGAAGTCTGTACTTCTTTGGTCTCACCGTTTTCCTCATGTACTAACAATTTGGTATCTGGTTTCGAAGCAGAAGTGAAATTCTTTCTACTCTGCAAACCAAGTTTCATTTTACTGAACCCACGGGAATACTTGGATGGATCATTATTGATAAACAATTCTTGAGTCTGTGCGATTTTATCTCTTAAACTGTCAAATGCATATTGGCTCGAATTGGGGTCACCAGCCATCGTACGTCCATGGCGTTTTTGGAAATGGAGAGCTGAATGATTAGATCCGTGATTGTGACGATGCTTGTCGGCTTGACGGTTGCCGTGATCAATTGGCCTCTCTATGTGAGCAAAAACATGGTTGTTCTGGACCCCGTAGAACAAACGAAACAAAGTCTTACCTGCCAAGTTGTTCTTGACCAAAGACTCCAAATCCAAAGTCTCGACATCCAATGGCGTAATCGCATCAGCAAACTTGGCAATCTTGTTTCTAATTCTACCCGACGACGCCTTTTGTGAAACGGCTACGTTATCGTCGGTATCCCTATTGCTTGTCAGAACAGATGATTTCATGACATTTGTAAGTTTCTTTAATTCTTTGCCATATCGTCTCTTCTGTGGAGTGTTTGATAATCCCATGGCGGACCCAGCCGCCGATTTTGAGTTACTGGACCCGGACGGTACAATATCGTAATCCTGAGGATCAAAATCAGCCGAACTATTATACGTGGCAGAATAAAAATAATTGCTGTTCTTTTCTGGAAGCAATCTAGCATTTGTAACTGTAAACATTTTATTCAAGGTCTCCATGTCTAATTTTCTAGACTTGTCCAACTTGAATTGCCTTTGGAATTGACCTATCGCAATCATGAAATTTTCGAAATCAAACGGGTCTTTTGGCACATCGGCACCACCTGCTAATTGAATTCTCATCCTGACACTAAGAATCAAACTTATCACAGCTGCTACTGTTCTTGACGGCAAGACCCCATTTACGGGATTCGGTTTGACGTTGAAATGCGGTAATCCAATCAAGTTCCACCAGTTCAAAAGAGCCTCCTCTGTTTTGGCACAGAGCAACCCGTCACAGTATCTTGCATCTAGCAAGTCAAAATAAAATAAGCATGTCTGAACAATGTTCACCAATTCCTTAGCTGCAAACAGAATGGGGACTTTTGTGTTATAAATCTTGTACATTTGACGGAACTTGTCTTCCGAGGCATCTGAAATTTTACTCGATATCATGGATATCGAACGACCTGTACATTGGAATTTTTTTAAATTTGAATTGACCATAAACGGTGTCTCAACTTTTCGCACATCGCCACTTGGTATCGGTATAAGGTTCAATGTGGAAGGCAACGAGGTCAAGTTAGTCACAAAACAGACTTCATTGGTGTAGTCACTGCTGCTATTCTCTCTCTTTGGTGATGGTGGTCGTGCTGGCGACGACGACGTTGTTGTTAGCTTGGAGAAAGTCAAGACATCACCAGCACTGCTTGTTCGACTATGTATGTACTTGGGTCTCTCTTTTTCCATTTTCTTCATCCTGGAATGATTCTGGATCAACTCGTTTAAAAACTCTTGGAACCGAACAGGGTAATACTTCGACGGCTTCTTAATGATTGTGAATCGCACAACCGCAATTTTGGATGCTTCGTTACCAGTGTATGCCGTTACTATGGTACTGATGTTACGATCATTGACCCATTGTTCCACCAAATATATTTCAAAACCGGTGACTTCGGATTCTTCCATCAAGTGAAACTCGTTGGACGCCACAAACTCCTTTTGAAAATACTTGACTGCACTGAAGTCGGGAATAATATACGTTATAAAATCATTGGGATTGGAAAACTGCGATTGTATGTTTGTTGAACTAGAAGCTGCTGAATCAGGGGGCTGTCGAGTCGACACTCTAGTTGCATTGTGAGAAGGCGGGCTATATGCCACACTGTTGGGAAACGACATTTATGGTAATGATGGATATTTCAGACCACTCAGTATAAGTTTCAAAGAGATAGGTAACGCAGTGGTGGAAATATTGTAGTTGCCGTGGGATTATTGATCGGAGATGTTGTAAAGTTCAAAATCACATACAGAAAAATATTAGAGAATCAGAAAAAAAAAAAGTCTCTCACTAGCGAGGAATCACGGGGTCACTACAACCATGTTGCAGAGAAAGCAGGCGTAAGTTGCCTGGAATATAAGATACCTTGTCACAAGTTTGTTGTCGCAAAATGAACGAATGACCAACATAAATAAATCGGTCATACCTTCACAACTGCAAAAGTAAATAAAGTACAATGTGAACCGCAGGGTGGGTTTGCCACTGATGGTGTATGATACAAATTACCATGTTCTCCACGCAATCACCAAGATTAGAACTTTTTAATGTTTCGTAATTATATACAGCTGCTTGTCTGTGGAACACAATCTGTTAATCTAATCATTGGTATCGTAGCTTGTGATCTCCAAGCAGGCAACAATGCTAGATAGACGATAGTGGTGCCATTTTTAGCCTTGAACCCAAAGCCGCACTTTCGTGATGATACTGGCCCACTGTGGGTGTAGTACGAGTGCAAAAAAGAAAAGGAAAAAAAAAAAATATTCTGATAACAGTTCGGAATCTTCCGCACCACACTTGGCAATCGGCCCTTGAGCAATGATTAGATTGTGATCGAAGCAACAAACCCACTTCTAGAGAAACCACCACCACATCATGTTTCCTGTATGAGCGTGTCTTTACTTGATACAATCAAACGAATACACCTCGGACATGAAGTTTTTTATACTTTTTTTTTTGTATTCAATTGTTCAGCTTGGTTGAGTTCTTTCTATGAATCAAAAAATAAAAAAGAAGAACTATTGTGAAATTTTTTATCCACAAAACCACAGCCAGTAAGTCTTGGAACTTTTTTCCAGAATACCAAATCTCCTCCCTCCCCACTAATATATCAGTTTGATTTTGTCAACTTGCCCCAAGTTTTTGTCACAGCTGGAAAAATTGGTTATTCGGCTGAGCCAAACTTCCGCCTTGGCCTGATTTCTCCTTATCGGAAAATTTTATTGGGCACGCGGCAAATTGCGACGATTGTGATCTAGAATAAGATTAATGGAACAAAAAAAGCAAAGATAGACTGCATATACTCGCATACAGTTGTATCA
>JAKTVH010000050.1:30866-46767 GCA_030557105.1 Candida frijolesensis | reverse complement strand
ATCGATCACTATTTATAGTAATTCAATATTGTGATTAATCATCTCAATAGTTGTTGCATCCTGGTTGTATCCAGAATATATTATTGGTGTAACGGTGTTGCATTGAGAAAGTGAGAAAACAAATATGTGAATTCGAACAATGTTGCAGAGAAAGCAGACGTAAGTTGCCTGGAATATAAGATACCTTGTCACAAGTTTGTTGTCGCAAAATGAACGAATGACCAACATAAATAAATCGGTCATACCTTCACAACTGCAAAAGTAAATAAAGTACAATGTGAACCGCAGGGTGGGTTTGCCACTGATGGTGTATGATACAAATTACCATGTTCTCCACGCAATCACCAAGATTAGAACTTTTTAATGTTTCGTAATTATGTACAGCTGCTTGTCTGTGGAACACAATCTGTTAATCTAATCATTGGTATCGTAGCTGGTGATCTCCGAGCAGGCTACAATGCTAGATAAACGATAGTGGTGCCAGTTTTAGCCTTGAACCCAAAGCCGCACTTTCGTGATGGTACTGGCCCACTGTGGGTGTAGTACGAGTGCAAAAAAGAAAAGGAAAAAAAAAAAATATTCTGATAACAGTTCGGAATCTTCCGCACCACACTTGGCAATCGGCCCTTGAGCAATGATTAGATTGTGATCGAAGCAACAAACCCACTTCTAGAGAAACCACCACCACATCATGTTTCCTGTATCAGCGTGTCTTTACTTGATACAATCAAACGAATACACCTCAGACAGGAAGTTTTTCATACTTTTTTTTTTGTATTCAATTGTTCAGCTTGGTTGAGTTCTTTCTATGAATCAAAAAATAAAAAAGAAGAACTATTGTGAAATTTTTTATCCACAAAACCACAGCCAGTAAGTCTTGGAGCTTTTTTCCAGAAAACCAAATCTCCCCCCTCCCCACTAATATATCAGTTTGATTTTGTCAACTTGCCCCAAGTTTTTGTCACAGCTGGAAAAATTGGTTATTCGGCTGAGCCAAATTTCCGCCTTGGGCTGATTTCTCCTTATCGGAAAATTTTATTGGGCACGCGGCAAATTGCGACGATTGTGATCTAGAATAAGATTAATGGAACAAAAAAAGCAAAGATAGACTGCATATACTCGCATACAGTTGTATCAGTTGTCGATTGTTTGCGCCCATTAATTATATATCGCCCCTGCCTGTTGATGGAATTAAAATATCTATGAGGGGGTTATATAAAGAGATAGAGTTCCCCTTTCATATGTTCGATGCTTGGAAAATTCCATTTCAACAACAGACGAAACAATGAAAGACAAGGATCAAACAATTATAGCTGAAGAAGCAAACAATAGTATAGATGATATGGACTATGAAAAGCACAGCGAGAAATTGACCTTCTGGCAGAAGTTTGTCAAAACACTTGAAGTTCAACCAAAAGGAGATCTATCTACCGCTCAAATGTTTTTGTATAACCATGACTTGCGTCCGGTCGAAGAAGCTAGAAGGCAGTGGAGATGGTACAATTACGTATTCTTTTGGGTGGCGGATTCATTTAACATAAACACCTGGCAAATTGCAGCCACAGGTATTCAAGCAGGTGGCATGAACTGGTGGCAGACATGGTTGAGTGTGTGGTTGGGGTATGCATTGTGTGGTATATTCGTCAGTATTGGCTCCAGAGTCGGTTTGTTTTATCACATATCGTTCCCAGTCGCTGCACGTTCCTCGTTTGGTATTTACGGTTCGTTATGGCCTGTGCTAAATCGTGTCTTCATGTCGTGTATCTGGTATGCTGTTCAAACTGCCGTTGCTGGTCCAACTTTTGAACTCATGTTGCATGCCATCTTTGGCAAAAATCTCCCAGAAAGAATTCATGACACTATTCATGATAAGGACTTGACGACTTTCCAATTTCTCGGTATCTTTCTTTTCTGGTTATTCCAGCTCCCATTTCTCTGGTTCCCACCACACAAGATCAGACACTTGTTTACCGTTAAAGCTTATGTTGTCCCAATTGCAGGTTTTGGTTTCTTGATCTGGACTATTATTAAAGCTGGAGGCATTGGACCGGTAGTGCATCAAAAGGCAAAGGCAGAAGGTTCAGAGTTGGCATGGGCATTTGTCGAATCTACTATGAATGCATTGGCTAATTTTGCCACGTTGATTGTGAATGCCCCAGATTTCTCCCGTTTTGCTAGTCAGCCGTCGTTTGGTATGAAGTACTTGGTTTACACTTTATCAATCCCAATATGTTTTTCAATAACCTCGCTTATTGGGGTATTGGTTACTTCAGCTTCAGAATCGATGTACGGAACGCCCTACTGGTCGCCTTTAGATGTTCTAGGCACATTTTTGAACAACTATTCTCCTGGTAACCGGGCTGGGGTATTTTTTATTGCTGCCGCTTTTGCATTAGCGCAATTGGGTACAAATATCTCCGCCAATTCTATTTCATTTGGTACGGATTGTACTGCCTTGCTCCCGAGATTTTTGAATATTAGAAGAGGAAGTTACATTTGTGCATTTTTGGCTCTTGCTATTTGCCCTTGGAAGTTAATTTCTTCTTCTTCACGATTCACCACCTACTTGTCGGCTTATTCCGTGTTTCTTTCTTCAGTTGCCGGAGTCGTTGCATGTGACTATTTCTATGTTAGAAGAGGATACATCAAATTACTTGAATTGTATTCTTTGACCAACCCACAAGATCCTTCACAACAATCTATTTATCGCTATAATCGTATCGGGGTCAATTGGAGAGCGTATGTTGCATATATTGCTGGTATATTGCCTAATATAGTTGGGTTTGTGGGTGCTACTGGCACGCATATCGTTCCCATTGGTGCTACCGAAGTTTACCGTTTGAATTTCTTTATGGGTTTCTTCAGTGCGTGGATTGTGTATTCGGTCTTGTCTTATTGTTTCCCTGTTCCAATAGGAGTTGACAACGTAGGACCTTTCGAGAAGGGATGGTTCGAAGAAAACCAAAACGTTGAAGATTTTGAGGAAGAGTTGGTGGGGCATGAGGTTACTCATGGAGTGGAGAAGTACGGAGTAGTAGAAGATCAGTCAAGCCTTTTGAAACAAGACGTATAGGTTTACTTACGCGTATTGTTTTTATATTGATTTAAGTTTGCATTTTTACATTTGATTTCTATTTGGAAATTGTTAGATCATTGAAAGTGGTGCATATATATTGTATACTAAAACAAGAAAGTAGAATAAAAGACAAAACTTTACTTAATATTGGAGCCACGTCTAAGATTCATCAAATCGTGCACAGCATCCTTATCTTCATTATCAAACACAGGTGACATTGACTGGTACGGGTTGTAATACTGCGGAAGTGGTAAGTTTACACCCTTTGCCAAATTCAGTAATCCTAAGCTCGATCCTGCTGACATCGGAGATGTTGCCGCAGATGTCGGTAATGCAACTGGATGTAACTGTGGCAATTGAGAATTAGCAGATGAAGATGATGGAAGTGCAGTCGCATCTCGAAGCTGTGGTGACTGGTGTTGTTGTGGAGGCAGTTGTCGTTGAAGTTCGTGAGGAGACACTTGTTTTTGCTCTTGTTTACTGATTTTGTTGTTGTTGTTGTTGTTGTGATGATGATGGTGATGGTGGATTATCACTGAAGGTTCAGGAATACCTGTTACGCTTTGTTTCTTGGCTAACTGTGCAGTGATATCTTCGGACTTGTATTTAATAAACTTCAATATCTTCAAGTACTTCAAATCCTCATCCAAGTTCTCATCATCCCAGTCGATTGTTTTGTAATATTTCCCATCTTCATCTCCTTCGTCGTCCGATCCATATTGGTGGTGTAATAGTATGTCATCCTTCAACTCATCATTACGCAATTTTTGGTACAACTTATCGTCATGGACATTCTTTGTTCCTGGTTTGTAATTGATAAATAATTTAAGAAACAATTCCACTGTCTTAATCAACAAATCAAACGAATCATTTATCTTTCCCCATTCTTCTGGTCTTTTAATGAACTTCATTTGGCAGATCAATAAGTACAACATTTGCAAAATTATCGATTTCTTCAAATTAATAACCGTTAACGACAACGCATTCAACATCGTATTGAATGGTGAAATGGGCACTTCTCGAATAAGCTTTTTAATATGGCTTGTGTTCCCATTTGGATTGCGTTTTCTTCGCTTCACAGAAAAATCGTTTATAACAAATCCTTCTTCATCGACATCTAAGCCCAAGCTTTCCATAACAATTGAGTTAGACTGCACTCTTGGTGAATTCAATTTTTCTTGTGCTTTGCTAACGTGCTCAAACACCAATAAGAAATACTGCAAGACTTCGCTGGACAACACGTAGATCTCCTTATAATACTCAAACGTCAACTCCCTATCAACTATAAAGTTCAAGTAATTGGCCGACCGGATCAAGGTATAGTGGAAATTCAATTGCAATTTGATCAACTGAGAAGCGGTATGAATATCAGGTAATCCAGTTTGATAGTAGTTGATCAAGCCAGCCCTTGATAACGCGTCTTTATCCATCGCAAAATGAAGATCATTCTCAACAATGTTAATCAAATCAGGTAAACCCAAGGATTTCAAAGGTAATAAATGGATTTTCTTTGACTTTAATGAGTCTCTCCAATCTGCCAAGTTTTTATCGATAGTTATAAATTGACTGTAATTGTAGTTCAAGTTCCCATCATTACCATCCCCGTCATCTTCATTCAATATCATATCTAGTCTATGGGGACCCGAATGAAGATCTTTTTCCTTTTTCTTACGATCTTGCTTCAAGTATTGATAGTAATTTGGAGAAAACGAAGACGGGATGATGATGTTCATCAAGTTCAAGAATTCAATGCTTGGTTTCAACAAAGTGTTAAACAAATCATCATCTTCCCCAAGTAAGGAAGACAACTTCTCGGGAGTTAACTGGAAATACCTGTCTATGGTAACGGGATTGATCACGGTGGTATTCAAACTTGGTTTGAAACCAAATTTCAAATTGAAACATTTCAAAAGAACTTTGAAAACCCAGAATATTTTCACTCTGTTTCTTCGTTGTTGTTGGTTTAAAGCAAGATCGTTGAAGAACAAATTTTTCGAGTTCAAATTGATTCCTAGAATACCGATGAATGCGTTTGTCAAAGAAGATAAGACCAACGATTTTTCTTTATTGTTAGTCAACAACGAATAATACAAAAACAACAAGTATGTTTGCAATTGCCCAATGGAAACATGGAAACCATTGAAATACGGTAGAAAGTCGTAAAGCGATTTTATGATCGATTTCTCTCGATTGTTCATTGAGTAATGTGGGTCCGAATGGTTAAGTAACAAGTTCAAATTGACGGTTGGGTTGTTGATCATGATCATGGCATAGATTTGAATAATCGTCATCAAGTAATTGTTAACAATTTGGTAATCGTTGGTGTTGGATAGGTTAAAGCCATTGATCGATGAATCATCATAAGTAAACATGAACGGATACATGGTATGGAAAGCTTCATACGATTCCATGAATTGCTTGTAGTCAAATATTGGAATAAATACGTTGTAATTTAAGAAAAACTGGACGATCTGGTTGTCCATTTCCTTTTTGTTTTTGAAGATTTTCTTGAAATTGTTGATTAACTTAATAAACAAATCATAGATATCAGTGGGCAAATCACTTTTCATGGTTAAGTCAGTGTTGGTGCCGGTCAAAGGATTGTATATCAAATCTAAATCTCGGTTGTGGAACTTGTTATTTTTGGTGTAGGATGGGTGATACAAATAGCTGTCGGGGTCATCCAACAAATAATTGTGACTGTTGGTGATTTTCAAAAAGGGCAAATTCAAGTTTATCAACAAATGGTTGAATTGGGATTCAAAATTCAAATTGTCATTACCTATTATAATACCCTTGTTATCGATATTGAAGATCTGGTCGATGGGGTTGTTTATCGGAACGGATTGGTTATTCGATTGGAAAAGAACTTTGTCGTTGGTGGTAGTTGTAGTTGGAATCAACTTGTTGGGTTTGGTTGGTGTAGAAAATCCGGTATTTACAGCACTATTGTCCATTGAGTTTCCCGCAGTTCCTGTGACCAGGGCACCCACCGCTGCATCACGTAATTTTTGGTTCTCCTCTTCTAGTTCCCGTACTCTAGCTTCTAAAAACAGGGTAAATCCTTTGGGGAACGATTTTCTGGATAGTTTGTCACTGGTTTTACATTCCACCTCAACTTTCTTACAATTGTGACAAGGCGATTGTCCGTCACATTTGATCTTTTTGATACGGCATCGATCACAAGCTTGCGACACCCTAACACCGCTAGATGTGCTGATCAATTTGAAATTCGAAATGACAGTCGACTCCTCTGTTTGCTTGTTCTTCTTGGCCATTGAGTTGGAGTAGCGTTGGATGAATGAAACAAAATGAAATGAAATGAAAGTAGAAGGAATATAATATCCAGAGGAAGAGCAAGCAGAAGCGGAAGCAGAAGAGAAAGAGAAAGAAAAAAGAGTGGTTGGTGTGACTGATAGTTCTCTGTTGATGTTTCGAAATCTCCACGCGAAAAAACTCTGGCAGGAACCATCCCGGGGAAACGGAACAAACTGAACAATGCATTTTATGCCAGAAGTATGCTCTTGTGTAGCACTAACTACGACTGATCTTCCCACTGCGACGAATGGAAATACAGGAAAAATATTCCGGTTAGTCATAACCACCCGTTTGTTGTGTATTTTTCAAACTGTAGAGATGGCAAATATCTCTTTCGCCCGTTTCATTTTTCCTTTTCGGCTTTAGTCTGCCAGGTTCTCACCTTCGTCATCCGGGTACAAGGAAGTCACGAATTTACAGATACTTGCTTTTTACCAAATAAAAAAAAGCGTTTCTGGCCCATCTAAAAATAACAGAGGCAATTCCGCCTTAGTGTCTATTCATGATTGAAGTATTATTTAGCAGCGACGGGTCTTCATACGTTTTGTCGGAACCGTGAATGTCCTGTGAAAAATTTTACTGTTTTTTTTTTTTTCTTCGCCTCGAAAACCTGGGGTAATGGAGAAAAGCCTGGGGACAACCTGAAAAGACAACTACACACACCACGTATTAGATATGTAGAGTATTATTGTTAAGTCAGCTTGGTTATTATCAGATGAAATGGCGTGAACG
This sequence comes from Candida frijolesensis, assembly GCA_030557105.1. Classification (NCBI taxonomy): domain Eukaryota; kingdom Fungi; phylum Ascomycota; class Pichiomycetes; order Serinales; family Debaryomycetaceae; genus Candida; species Candida frijolesensis. Next base: position 39,641 of record JAKTVH010000050.1, on the reverse strand, counting down.
TGCTGATTACGTCTCTAACCATTTTCAGGACACATATACTTTAAAAACGTTTAAAATTACTACTTTGGGTAAATTTGGTCGGACAATTACATCAACAATTTTCATCACATCACGTACAAATATATAGTCTTTATTAGTAGAAGGTATATAACGCTAATTCGGCCCTATTGGAATCTAGTCTTTCAGTTAACACCTTCCAAAATATCTTCTCTTCCTCGTTATTTTTCCCGATTACGTCATGGATTTTATTCACCCAACTCAAGAAATGTTCTAATGGAATGTATGGTATAAGCTGAATCATAGGAAGGAAGCATCTTTTGTTTATCAATAAAGTCAAGAACATTTCAGTTGAGGCGTCGTCTCGACCAGATAATATCTTCTTTCCAAGGGTTTCGATGGCTATATTCAACTGGTTTGCAGATAATCGCTTGGGAAATTGCAGCAACAATAACTCGACGTATCTAAACACTTCTTCCACGTCAATTTTCTTGCTATTTGCGAAATAGAATAACAACACCGAATGTGCAGCCTCCAATAATTCATCATTGGAATACTTCCTATCATCAACCAAACCAGAAACAATCTTGTAGATTTCTTTGCAAAATTGTGACTGACGATGCGTCAGTTGGAGATAGTTTTCCCATAATCCCAAGACGAAAATGACTTTTGAAGTATCAACGTAGTTCACATTTAAAACATCCGGGTGTAAATTTATCTCCTGATAATTACCTATCAAGTACATGGAATTTTGTTCAAACCTCGGACCCGTTGCTAACGCCAATTCAATAGTCAAATAGTAGACAAAGTTATAACTATCGAATCCCCCTTGTCCAATTGACAACAATATGAAGTTGATATAGTACAAGTTTGGAATCAATTCCAACGCGACATCTTTATACTGATATTCGACACGATTCAATTCATTGCGTCCAAACCAAAACGTGCTACCACCAAACTTGGAATTTGCAGTGACAAACCTAGTTAAAATACCTTGAAAGATTATAATCTCAGAAAACAACAAACTCTTCATAAAGAACCAAAAATTTGTAATCAAAGGGTTCGACTGTTTTGGGGCATTAAAATCGTTGAACAAGGATGAATTTGTGGCATGGTTAAGGGTTCTGTTGAAATGAGTAATCCGAAGTAAATTATCTCTTACCAATGATTCACTCGACCGATCAAAACCCAACAACGTAAAATATGCTTCAAGTAAGAAAGAAAGTTTATTCAAATGTTTAACCACAGGTTTGTTCATGATCGCCGTGTGTAACGCTTGTTCAATCTCTGGATCTTGGGGATTCAATTGGAAAAATTTATGATACACAAGTGTGGAAACAGTTGGATCAAGGAATACCATCTCCATTAATTTGTTGATTACTAGGTGACTTGGAATCTTCCTTGTGTATTGTTCAACCACGTTCTGACCTTTCTTGTAGACCAACGCAAAGCTTATCAAACTTAAGTAATTAATGTCATTGGGGAAACTGTCAGATAAACTATAGTTCAATGCAATTGAGAACAATTGACTTGCGTCAGCATCCCATTCGTCAAAAAACAACTTGTATTCAACGTAATTAAGATCGGAATATAACTGATTCCGTAGATCATTTGATAATAAGGCTCCACTTATAATAGGCAAAACTTTCCAACTGTTCTGACCTGGATTATATGCCTGAAAATTCTTTAGCTCCTTCAATAAAATGGAATAAAACGTTTTGATTGGAATGGTAGGTATAGATATCTTCAACTTCTTATCAAATATTAATTTGAATACTTCAATGATTGGATAGTTTTCTTCAAAACTAGGCAAATTGCTGGTGCTGAAACACACCGGAGTATTTAAAAAACTTGCAATAACAATTCGTAAGTTCTGTTCATGTTTAATGGTTGGCACATAATTATACAAATATCCCAATACCTTGTCAGCTGTTGTGTCTGGCTTCGGGTTTCTCAACTCATTCACAAGATAATCCAATTCTTGCGGGGCTCCATGTTCGTTCATCGTGCCAGAATACGACGGCACTGTGGATAGTCCACTGTTCTGAGCCAACAACGCTCTACCCTGTGGTCCCAATTTATGATATAAGTCTGACATGGCAAACACAAGCTAAATATGAACACTTAACTCGTGGGGTAGTAGTCGACAAAGTTGATCAGAGAATTTCCACTCGCCTATTACCTTTTTTTTTTTTTTTTTTTTTTTTTTTTTTTTCTTCAGTTGAAGCGAGGTTCTTGCTGGATAAGTGGGGTCGATAAAATTGGTAGCAGCTATGGCAAAACTCTACTTACTAGGTCGATTTTTACAAATAAATATGATACACTTTCAATACGTCCCATAGAAAACAAATACACATTCCTAGTCTACTTCTTTTGTGCTTCTGCCTCTGGTTCGGCTTCTGCTGCTTTCTTGGCTCTCTTTGTCATTGTTTTACCAAAATAAATCAACACGAATGGCGCAAGAACCGTCAACACCACGACCCACGCAATAATAATACCTATGTTTCTTCCAATCTGACCTTTGTATGTGTTGAAAAATATCACACAATATATCTCAAATGCATTATGCAAAGGCATGGCGTATCCATACCTGAAAAACTGAGGTAAAAGTGCGATCGGGGTAAAGGTAGGGGTGATATTGACAATCACCCAGAAAATCAACCAAAATCCCAATAATGGTGGGTAGATCGGTATGATAATCATGGCTGCTAATTCAGAAGCTAGTCCCACTGTCCACATGGTTAGAAAAGTGACCATCCAATAAACCAAAAACCCAGATTTCCCAAAAGCAACTGAAAATTTGACTTGGAATGCCAAGGTAACTAAACCAAACATTAGGCTCACGATGAAATATGACAATATGGATGAAAATATTCTGTAAAACATGAAGTGAGGTTTTTTCACAAATTGAGAAACGGTGGTATGAACGGTGTCAAAAAAATTGAAGCTGAAAAAACTAACAATAACCAAGTACAAAAGCCCGATTTGTAAACTAGCAATAAGAACATCGTTGTGCAAAGGTATGAGATCAAAAAATTGGAAGGCTAGTGCTTGCGTGATGGTGTTCACTGCCACTTCATTATTTATGGTGATGTTTCCTACACGGATAATATCCTGAATTGCCAGGTTTGACTCTAGCCATGCAGCCTGGATGGATTGGATTGATTGAACCACAGTAGACATACTTGTTAAATGTCGTCCGGTCTCATAAAACGAGTACGTGATATTGCTAACATTGAAATATTCACCATTTAACAAACTGTTGTAAATATCATACGATGAATTCTGTTTGACATAAATAGAGGACCAATACTGTTGATGGTGGATTTGTCGTATAACTTCTTGCTCCACGGTGTTGTTGTGTTCCGACGCTATTTCTTCAAACTCTGTGTAATTAAATATGTGCCAATCTCCGAGTGCTTCTGCCCGTGCTGTGGAAAGTAGTTCTCTTAATTGGACACCATAGACCGGAGGTATGCCGTCAATCTCTTGATCTTCCAAAACTACCAACATCTTTAGGTTTTTAATTCTTGTATTTCTTTGGTAATAGGACCCCCAATATATGGAAAACACTCCAAGACATCCAATTGCTATGATCAAATAGATTTTTAAAAAATTTATGTATATGCCGGTTCTTTCTTTCTGAATGCCTTCATTGAAAAAAGAGTACCGGCTTTGGAATCTCTGTAACGGCGTGGACTGCCTTGATAACGGTTCACCCATTCTATTTTCATTTTCTGCTTCTAGCTGATTGTCATGGAACTGTGGAAGAGGATATTGTTGTAGGGAATGTTCCGAGCCATTTAACCGCAATTCAGATGGTTTCGAGCCCGGACTGGTCTCGCTTTGATTCGACATTGTTCTATGGCAGTGTGGTGGCAAATATAATTGAAAGTTGAAACAGCTGAATTAATTCAACTAGGTTCTAAAAGGAATCATCGTCTATTTATATAATTCGTTATATGAGTTTCTATTAGTCTTTTTTTTTTTTTTTGTCGTGAGCACTTTGCTCTTGTTGCTTCCGATGACCACAAAGTCCATGCTGACAATCAAAAAATAAATCTAAAAAAATCAAAAAAAAAAAACGGCGTTAACGTTTGTGCCATCCAAAGTAGCTCATTCGGTATTGCCAGTCGACACACGGCCGCATTGTATCCGACTCGGCTCTCACTCGTTCCGGGAATTGGATTTTCTTCATTCACATCAAACTTAAAGCACATGAACCTTATAAATAGCGCCTCCATGACATGGTTGAGGGGCAACTGCTCCGATGGTGACACATTCGGTATCAACCTCTCCAGTCCTTTTCCAATTACTGAGGTTTACAGCCAGCTGGTACATCTAACGGTGATGCAGGGCTCTTGTTGTTAGTTGTACCAGTTAATGGAACGGGATTTACCAACTTTTATTTTCTCGCGGGCCCGAAATACAATACAATTTTAGCAAGTCAAATTGGCCCCATCGGAATTAACATGCCGCTCCTTTAGGTTTCGGTCCGGAAACCACTTTTTAATTAATCACACGGAGGAAAAAAAATTAAATTTGAAGAAACGGAGTTGGTTCTTAGCTCCATGTACATGGTGTTTAAGTGAATAAAAGTTCGCTTTATGGTGTTTGGCACCAAGAAGTTAACGTCCATTGAAGCGAGTGAAACAGTAGTCCAAGAAAAATATTATCGGAAGTATGAACAAGGGTTCCTTTTGTATAAACAAAATCTTGAACTATGAGAATGTTGATATCTCAGATTGCTATCGATTCTCTTTAGTCACGACTGCGTTTTCATGTTTGGTACCAGGGTAAATGAACTCCAGGATATTGAATGAGAGAAGATGAATCCAATTTTGAATTCCAACCTCTATTATCTCCAGCAGAATAGGGAACTATCTTTTCAGGAAAAGGTAGTTTTACCACAAGATAGCATCAGCAGTTCGTGCAACAAATGATCGTAAGAAACGAAACTATGTTTATGTCAAGAGAGGTATTAGTCTATAAGATTGTACAATGTCCAACAACTGGCAATCAGATTGTGAACTTAATTTGAACCCAAAGGGCGTGTTTGAAAAAAAAAAAAAAACATCTATCACTTGAAGTTTTACATGGTTGAATAGGACGATTGAAAGACAATTGAGCTGGTTAGAATCAGATAATACACTGATTTCGTTTGCTGCAATTCTTTCTTTAAATATGTTTTTAATTTGGAGATAATATTGAAGGAAAACATGAAACATGGCAAAGGCCAATAACATGCTACCAAGTGGCTATTTTAATGCAGATCATATAACTCAAATATCGTCGAACTCTAACTCTCCAAACCTATCTCAAACTGTCTTGGCAACATATAGGAAGCATCACGAGCATTTTATGGATTCCCGTTAGTTCAATGCTGACAGTCAAATGTTCTTGCAAAGATGGAAATCATCCAAGAGGGGCCACAAAAAATTTATTGAGATACATAATAACCTGCAACCAAATCATTAAAAGGTTCATACACCAGTGATTTTGTCTGTTAGTAAATGAAAATTTAAACTACCACTCAATTTGAAGAAATTAGTAACGCAGTCACGTGACTTGATTAGTAATGCAGGTCTGTCAAATATCAACATGAAAGCGATCGATCGAGAAAGGTTCCAGCATTGGGAGTAGCATAGGTCCCACGTGATTAATGCCAAACATGTGATAAATTGCAATGGCTCAACATGCACTAATTATTGCCCGGTGTATGTGAGGAATCTTTTGTTGACAAGTTGCAGTCGGATTGTACAACGGACTATTGTGACAAAACTTAACCTTATCTTCGTTAACTCCTTCACACTCATCATTATTTTCTTGTTCCATTTAGGTTATATCAACACAATGGACCAACTAACACAGAATTATTGTTATCGTTTTCTCGATTGCCCCTCTCGAGACATGGTCCAAACAATTCACTTTGGAGCCGTTGCAATAATGGAAACACTTGAAAAAACAAGTTACACAAAACACAATAAATGCAACTTGTGTAAAGTTTTGCAGCAAATTTTGTTTATGCGTCTAAAGTTGCCCATTTCCGCTAACATTCTTCACGATGAAACAATTAGACTACGCGTTTAATATTGTTTGTGCTCTATTTAATCTTTTGTCATTTCTCGTTTAAAAATTTATATTTATAGGTTACATCACAAATACATTACACATATAACACGCAGTTGTTCAGGTCACATACGAGAATAATCGAGATTGCGAAGGTTCTGGAAAATTCCCTTTCGTTCGGGAGTTGCAAATAACACTAGAAAATCATTTACGAATTGTGATTATAACAGAAAGAATCGTGGCGTTCAAACAGCATGGACTCCGTTTCAATACGCAGTATGAGATTATAGACACAGAAGTGATAGCGATTGCTTGACCTGAAAAACCTAAAATTGGTGTTTATTTGGTTTGGAGAGCAAAATAGCAAAAATTCTTCTCTATCGAAAACTTTCCCCAATTTGGTCCAAAACTTTAACAGATTAGCTTTTAATGCTAACCTCCTACTGTGTTTGTCTTCCAATAGTTCTTAGCACTCTCTGTATATGTAAGCCTCCGCCTACAATGCGCTGAAGCTTAATCATCTCTACTTGAATTTACAAAAAAAAAAAAAAAATATTAACCGAAGGGTTTTGTGAGTCATGATAGCTAGGGCATATCCAAAAATAGACGGGGAATTCTTGAACAATGTTCAAAACGAAGAAACACAATACAAGACTGCCAGAAATATGATCCCTGTATTTTTATGCTTGCTTGTGCACTATGTCGATCTGAATCTATCACCCCCGGATTTACTATTCTGATTAGCACTAAGATTCAGATCTTTCATGATTTACTGATCATCTTTTACAGGCCATGGGTAACTCTTTCTTGGGCTTCAACGAAATGTATCTTCTAGAGTGCTGAAATTTGAATGTTCATTATACAGCAAAGAAGAAACAGGGACTGGAACGCGACACTTTTGTGACTAATGAGGCGAAAATTTAGACATTACTAGTGATGTTTCATGAGATTATGATAAACATGAAACGAGAAGTTTGGGCGGTTTTTTTTTTCTAATCAGCCTATCATTCCACATCACTTATTGGATTTTACTTGTTTTGGATTTAATTAAAACATGAACCGAAAGATTTCATAAATTGATGCAATCTCTGAAATTAAGCAACTTTGAAAAACGAAACACAAGTGAGTCGCAGTGAATCGGGTCAGATGTTATGTTCAACTTAGCTTTTAAACAATGGCCCGTCGCTGAGAGGGTCTATCTACATGATTATCGTCATAACTCTAACTCTTCCTTGCGTCATTGTTCAGAGTGGGTTCTATAATTTTAGTATCCTGGAATTGAAACCAACTTACCATGTGCAATACACAAATGTTATATGTGACGCTTTCTTCAGCAGAAGCCCTTAAGACTACACGAATATCGGTGCGTGTGGGAATCAACCTTGTGATGTTATGGGCAATGCTTCGAGATCCTTCGTCAATCACGGAGTCAATTTGTCCTCTGGTTAATTGGGTAGTAAATGACAGTTGCAGTACAAGGTTTCAGCCTGGAATCTTAACTCTAACCAAATTTGTAGAAATATTAAACAACTATTTGAATTGGGTTAACGATATCCGGAAGCAGAAAAAAAATTATACCGATGGAAAAAGCGACAAGCAAGTGCATGCATATACGCCATCGCACTTGGATATCACTCTATTCATCTCCTTCTTCCGCAAACACGCCAAGTCTTTCATTCCCGAGCAATAGTCCTTCCGTGGATAAGTTAGAAAAATAGAAGAAGAAAGCAAGTGTAAAAAAATAAGCCCGTGAAATTGCCACAAAATTTGTATTGTTCCATTCTGAGTTTTTGTACTATTTTGCACCTTACTCTTAACCTTTTTCCTTGCATCAGTCTTCTTCGGCTGTAGGGTGCTATTTCTGCTATAGTACCAACAAACAAAGCACCACGAAATGAAGGGTTCACAGCCATCACGTTCTAGAACTCACTATTCTGATATAAAATATTTTGAAATTGCGTAGCTATTGTTAGAATGAATGAAAAAAAAAAGGGGCAGTCAGTATTGCATGTTAATTTAATTTTATTATCAAACATCGACTGTACAGGTATCCCGTAGCTTTCATATTACTGAAACCTTATGGCATACAGAAAACTGGTATTTACTTCAATTCCATAACCTTATATTATCTGTTCACATGTATTTCAGAATGTAAACATACGCTTTAGCTATCTCCAGCTTTAGATTATTGCTTTCTACCACAGTCTCATCAGCAATAAAATTCAAGTCCAACTGCACGAATAAGCCACTTGATTAAGCTTAGACAAATTACTCACGGTGATCGTCAATGCGTCTTTACTTAGCACAACTCACATGAAGACATAATTATTAGGACCTATTGCATTCTGTACATCGCGGAAAGTAAAATTCCTCTTTGTTTTACAGTGAAATTTTTTAATTTGTCGTAGTAGTATAGAATATTGTCGCACATTACAAAGAATATTGTCGCATATGACAAATAATCTTGTCGCTCTTTCTAAAAAATGTTGTCGCTCTTTAGCAAGGAAGTTGTCGCTCTTTACAGAAAAAGTTGTCGCTGTTGTCAATTAAAGTTGGCGCAACTACCAAACAATTTTGTCGCTGATGACAAAGAAAGTTGTCGCATCTGCAAAACAATTTTGTCGCTTTTTATAGAAAAAGTTGTCGCACTTGACAAAAAAAGTTGTCGTTCGTGATACGAAATGTTGACGCAGTTGGCAAAGAATGTTG
>JAKTVH010000050.1:0-27501 GCA_030557105.1 Candida frijolesensis | reverse complement strand
TTCCAAGTAGTGAATCCACGGGATCCGTTCCAGGCACTGAAACCACCCCAGTTACTGAATCTATTTCATACACTACTGGAACAGAGCAAACTACCACTACGATCACCACTACGCACTGTGGTAATGGAGGATGCAGCAAGACCACCATCACCACTGGTGTAACCGTTGCCACTATTACTGTTTCCGACACTGTTACTGAGTACACTACTTTCTGTCCATTGACAGCTACTGCAACTGCTCCTGCTTCATCTCCTGCTCCAGCCACTGAATCTACTACACCTCTTCCAGCTAGTGCTTCAACTAAATCTATTCCAGCTGCCGAATCATCTGTTGCCCCAAGTGCTTCTACTGAATCTACCAAAACTGCTCCAGCAACTGAATCATCTGTTGCTCCAAACACTGAATCTACTGTGGCTGCAAGTCCTTCTACTGAATCTATCACAGGGGAATCTTCTGTAGCAGCAAGTGGTTCAACTGAAATTGCACCAGGTACTGAATCTACTTCCTCTGTTCCAGGTACTGAATCCACTGCCACTGCACCAGGTACTGAATCTACTGCCACTGTTCCAGGTGCTGAATCTACTGCCACTGCACTGGGTACTGAATCCACTGCCACTGTTCCAGGTACTGAATCCACTGCCACTGTTCCAGGTGCTGAATCTTCCCCGGGCGAATCATCTGTTACTGCAACTGCTTCTACTGCTCCAGCTGCTCAATCCCCTGGTACCCTGGTATCTCCATCTGCACCAGCCACTGAATCTTCTAATGCTCCGGTTGCTTCACCTGCGCCAGCTACCTCATCTGTTTCAAATTCAGGTAACGAAGTGCCTGTTTCCCAATGTGGAGGCGCCGAATGCGAAGTTGGTACTACATCTAGCGAAGAATCTACCACTTATATTACTACTTCTATCGATATCTACACGACTGAGTCACAGCCATCATCGTCGGTCCCAAATACTATTCCTTCCAACGGAGTTTCATCTTACTCATTCAGTACTTACTTCCCATCCTCAAGCTTGGCTCAAATCTCAACTTACGAGGGCTCTGCAGCTCTTCAAAAAGTCGGTACTTTTGCTGGTGTTGTTGCTGGTTTGTTATTGCTTTAATTGATATGATCTATTCTCCAAAACCCCAAGTCGATAATTGATACTTTCGGTTTTCTTTCAATGAGGTTCATGGATATCGAGTTATACCCCATTCATGTATTATATTCCCTAATTTTCGGTTTGATTCAATGCATCTTTGAATTTGAGTTTCTATTTTTAAAGCATTATATTTTCGGTTATTATCTTTTTTATTATTGATTTTCTTATACATTCTTGATTATCTTACTTCTCCTGGATCAAATGTCCATCAGCCAAGAGATAAATGATCTCTTTAGTTTTTCGGTTTTATAGGTTTGTAACACTTCGTATCCATTTTCATAGGTCATATTTGAAAGAATATAATATCTTTATTCTTAAAATCTAAGGAAGTTCTGTTGAATGCGATTTAGGCAGTGTGGGTCATAAAATGGAATGTTTGGCATTGTCGTGGAAATATATAACGATTTCAGTTGAAAGAGGGTTCTCTATGATTGACCATTTTTCATTCAGATGTAGGTAGCAGATAATTTTGTCTAATACCGATAAGCCGAACAGTGAAAAAAAAAAAAAAATGTGAAAAAAGAAAAACTGGATATTAGCAATCAAGGCAATTGCTTAACCTTTACTCACTACCACTAAACTTCCAATGAGAGTTGTTATTCAGAAAGTCAAAAGTGCTTCCGTTACGGTAGATGAAAAAGTCATATCCTCGTATGTATTATTATAGCTAGCCATGGGTTTCAAAGCTATAGGATCGCACTAACATATATACTTGAAGAATCGGACAAGGATTAATGATACTTGTGGGTATTTCAACCACAGACACCCAGGAAGACATTGGCAGACTTTCCAAAAAGCTTCTCAGTTTGCGCATATTCGAAGACATGTCACAAGCTGCCAACACAACGACCAAATATCTCGGAAAGCCGTGGGCAAAATCAATCGTCGATATCCAGGGTGAGATATTATCTGTGAGTCAATTCACATTATACGGAACCATAAAAAAGGGTACCAAGCCTGATTTCCATCGTGCTGCAAAGGGACATCATGCTATTGAATTATATGAAGAACTATTAAAACAGTTGAAAACAGGATTAGGTGAAGATAAAGTCAAAGATGGCGAATTTGGGGCTATGATGGATGTTGCCTTGGTTAATGACGGCCCAGTTACCCTTGTCTGGGACACACTGGATAATTCGTTGTAAAATAGCCAAACTAAATTTATAGAATAGATTATACGTCTTCGCGATCATACACCATATGGGTTACCATATTCCTGTAAATTCGTTATTCTGAAACATGAGAATGATCAATTTCCATCTTCTCGAAGCGGTGACCATAAACCAGAGACCGAAGAACACTAATGACCCAATGAAAACTCCGATGAATACGGTGGATATTAGGATTCTTATAATACTGTAAATAACATCGAGACCCGCTAGGAAAATCGATAAGCCGATTATCGAGTAGTTAGCCACTCGGAATTTTGAGTATTCATTTATTAGGGAAGTGGTTGTCACATTAAAGTATTCGTTGAATGCACAGGTGAACGGAGGATTGAAAGCATCCGGGTCTAGTATGATTAGTATTGGTGGTCTTTTATAAAGATTGGTCAATATGTCATCTTTTATGTTGCGAGCAATCATCCACACTAGTTGGAACCAGCTTGTTGAATGCATATTATTACAGGGTAGTAATAATGATCGTGTTGGGATTAAAGTAGAAGGATGTGGTGGTTGGTTTGTTTTTTGGCCTAGCCTGTTGCCGTGCGTGACAAAAACACATATTTTTTCTTTTTTCCCTTACAATTATTCCATACTACTACAATCATCATCATTCTATTCCGCCAGTTGATTATTAACTCCCAATGGTCAAACAAGGACGTGGTGCTTACCCTGTCAAGAAATTAGATTTTCCACCACCACCTGCAAATATTGGTCGCATAGGGGCATTAAAAAGGTACCCTGACTGTGATTATGCAAAATCATTGTTATATGAAGCAGCGCGATTGGTGGCACCAATAATCCACGAATATAAATTTAAAGTATCCAACCTATATGAGATGTTTCCAAAGAATGCTAATCTATTAGGGCTAAATGTTAATTATGGACAAAAGATATTGATCAGACTACGACCACACCATAACGACAGATCGTTTCTACCTATGAATGAAATTATTGGAACCTTTTTGCACGAACTAACTCACAATAAATTCGGACCACACGATAAGAAGTTTTACGATTTTTTGGACAAATTGAAGGAAAGATACGAAGATATTCATTATAGAGGCGCGTCCGTCAATTATTATAGCGAGGAAAACAAATTGGGATTTGGAGGACTACGTTCAAGCAACTTGATTTCGGTCAGAGAAAAGAGAATAAAGGAGTTGAGCAAACCAAAGTTTAAAGCTGAATCAAGGGTATTAGCACTGGAATCGAGAGTATCGAAAACACAAGCACGACCAACCGATGCAAGGAAAGCTATGCTAGAGGCAGCAGAGCGTAGGTTAAGAGATTCCAAGTGGTGTCACAGTGAGAATGCTGAAAAGGAACAAGTACCAAGTGATGACGAATTCGATGTTGCGATAATAGAAGGCCTAGAATATCAAAACAAAATAGATAGTGAGACGTCAAATAAAAATGGGGATAACACAGGTATAGCAAAGGAACTGAAGCTGTCTGATGTGGCTGATCTAGCTGGGCACACTCCAAAGCAGATCAATATTGAAACCAAACTGGCACACAAGCACGTAGAGTTTATCGATTTGACTTCAGATTCAGAAGAAGTAGAAAGTAAATTACCGGAGATCATAGTTATAGATTAGCAAATACAGTTAGCGTTGTTTGTACGAATTTTCGGCACCCATGACAGGACGCCACTTTTTCTTTCACACTGTGGTACGGAAGGTGAAAAAAAATTTCAGGAGAATTCTTGGGGGAAAATATCGACCACTACAACCAACCCCGTTTTTTCTTCACCAGTACGATGCAAACATTACGAGTAGCATATATTCCTGAGCATTTTTCTACCCCCTTATTCCTTGCTCAAAAGCACGGTTTTTACGAATCTCGTGGCCTTCAAATTGAGTTTGTCAAAGTCCCAGAAGGCAGTGGTAGATTGATCCAATTATTAAATGCAAACGAAGTGGATATTGCTATTGGTTTGACCGAGGCTTTCATTGCTGATATCTCCAAGGGCAATGAGAATGTTCACATTGTTGACACTTATGTCAAGTCACCGTTATTATGGGCAGTGTCAACTGGCTATGATCGTGAGATTGCCAAGGTTGAAGATTTGAAAAAGATTGGGATCAGCAGAATCGGTTCTGGATCCTATATTATGAGTTTCGTGTTGGCAAACAAATTAGGAATTGCTCCATTCGATGAATTTGAAGTGTTGTCAAACTTCAAGAACTTAAGAGATTCAGTGAATTTAAAAAATAATGTTTCCCCGTCGGATGCATTCATGTGGGAGTACTTCACTAGTAAGAAATACTATGATACCAAAGAAATCAAAAAAATTGATCAAATATATACTCCTTGGTCGTCATGGGTTATAGCAAGCTCATCTGATGGTTTGAAAATGCCAGTTAAAGAGTTTATTGCTGCAATTGGAGAAGGAATTGACTATTTCAATGGACACTTGGACGAAGGAATCAAATACATTTACGAAAACTTGGATTACTCCGAGGAAGATGCCAAGGAATGGTCAAAAACAGTCGAATTCAATTCTGGTATCGGGAAGACACCTTTAGATTGGGAAAATATTGTGGCTAATACTACCAATATTTTGAAGTTGGCTGGTGTTTTGACCGACTCCGACGAAGTAATCTCCAAGAGGTTGCTGACCAATGTCAAGAAAACCAATTTGTAAAAAAAAAATATTTCCGTAAGGAAACTAATATATATATATATATATATATATGCATATATTCAAACTCTTATACTTTCTCGCATACCCAGTATTCACATTTGAATACAAATGAGCCCAACAGCTTAATATCTTTGCAATAACTACTCTCTATACCCGATTCATGCTTCATAAACACAAATCCCAATTTCTTTATTAGCTCTATTAAATCTTCCCGAGATAATTCCAAACCTTTTTTAATATCTGGAACTGAATTATTGTTTCCCCTGCTTACATAAGTAACATTGTAATCGCCTTCAAAGTGCCACAACAATGGACCAAAGTTGATCCATTTACCTCCTTTTTTCAACACGTTGTGTATAGCCTTAATGTACTCAATGATATTGCTGGCTGTATCAAGGAAGAAGTTGGTCACAACAACATCAAAATTGCCTTTGCTTGACTTGCGTAATTCATTTGCTGCTGGATTGCTAAGATCTACCCCGGGGCGCTCAGCACCATATAACTCGAGAAACGAACCTGCGGTAATTGACATCAATTCATCATACGGAATATTCGGGGTTTTATCCCTTAATTCAGTTAAAACTGCATATGGTGCCACATCCGGAATAGTTACTCCCCTGGTTTGGTAAGTTCTTTTGACCAAATGTGAAGATTTGCCTAAAAACGGACATATGGTGTAACTATGAGGAAATTGACAACTATTCAAAATGAAGCTCGAGACTAGTAACATATGATAACTGATCTCATTCCCTTGTGTCCAGAATCCTTTCATCACCAATTCCAACACCAATCTTCCTAACCCACATCCAGGGTTCAATATTTTCACCTCATGACGAGTCGACTTGTCGGGAAACATTCCTTCCAATTCAGAAAGGATCAATGAAAACGATATATTTCTTTCCATTTCACCTTCGTCACTCCATTCTCTAGCCAATTGAAGTAATGTTGTCGAAGTGATTTCAAATTCTGTAGAACCAGCAGGGCTCCAATCTAGGTTGTTTCCAGGAACTCCCCATTCTTCGGCAATAGCATTAGCCAAGTTTTCAGTAAACTCCCTATTCACACCAACACACAGTTTCAAGTCATCGGAATGTTGTTGATACCATGGTAATAACTCCCTTTGCTCTTGTGTCATTGCCCCATACTTGATTGATCGTGGCTTGATTATGTTTTCGAACTGAAACTTGTAGAAGTTATAGAATGACAGTAATGTAGCTGTTAGAGCCCGTTGTTCTTCTTCATCGTGATTCATTTGTCTAAACGTTCCGGCAATTCGTGGGTTATTTGATCTCTCTGATGTAGCTCAGCACAAGGGTGATCTCGTCGTACTGTTGATGCTCATTTTTTTGAATTTCTTTTGCTCACCAAAGAACCGTTCTAATCTCTAGTATTTTTTTTTTTTTTTCCATTTTCATTGTTTCATTTACAATTACGATTACCACCACACCCTTCATCCATTTCGAAGCTCAGATTAAGCATTGGGTAACTCGACCATTATAATACGAGAAATATAACCACATGGCACCTCCCAAGAAAGATGCGTTTGCTGATTTGTTTCAATCGGCGAGTAAAGGCGGAAGTAACCTGAACTTGAATTCCTCGATGAATAATATGTCCTTGGCTGATCGACAAAAGCTACAAGAGAAACCGAGTCCATTGTACTCCCAATCACAGTCTGTCAATTCCAGTTGGTCAAACATTGATATCTTGACTCCAAGTAGACAGTCTAGTCCTGGTATTGTAAATAATCAAACCCAACAAGCCAGTGCAAGCAAAATCGTCCATCATGATCCATTTGATATCTTTCAAGATCAGGGAAGTGTCAAAACGGAACAACCAACTCACAGCCAACAGGGATCACAATCTTTATTGGATGACGAATTCACAGACGTATTCCAGGATACTACCGAACCGCATGAAACGATTGACGTGTCGTTGCGCGCAAACCCACCAGTGCGTCCAATAAGACCTGGGCAGAAACAGGAGCGCCCTCGGGCCAAGGAACCATCTCCACCCAAAGAACAGACAGTACAATCTGACGAACAGAGAGATTTGATTGTAGCGGAGCTAGTTGACATAGGGTTTGACATTAAGGAGGCAAATGAAGCAATAGATGTCAATGGTTTCGATTTGCAGAAATGTGTGAATTACATTATGAATAAAAACACATCAACCCAGCAAGACCCGGTTTTGGGTCAAAAACCCGATCCTGTGAATTTCAATGAAATAGGTATCGACTTGTTCAAGAAAGCAAACAGTTTCATTAATTTTTCCAAGCAAGCAGTTTTGAAAAATTTAGAGCAGCTAAATGGACCAAAGAAGACCAATAATAACAATCTTCCCGAATGGATGAGAAACCAAGCAAAATACAAGTCAGAGGCTATCGAAAAGAAGTATGGTGGGGAAGATTACGGAACTGATGAGGAAAACATTAACCATGAAGAAATCGAACGTTTCATGAGACGACAAAGAGAAACAGCCAATAGATCCACCAGCCCTGCGCTTCCTCCAAGAAGATCAGAAAGTACAAGAACCGCATCACCACCAACGCCTGCATTACCTCGTAGACCTCCTGTTGTGAAAAATGCAAATCCGGTATTACCTCGAAGGCCGCAAGTTGCAAAAATACCATCTCCAACACCTTCAAATGACAGCTCACTGGGAAGAATGGTTCAACCTGTTCCAGAAGCGGTTGCAAATGTCACAGACACACGAACTCCCAAAGAAGCGAACGTTCAATCGTTTGAATCAGTTGATATTTTGGGTATCGAATCCGAGGGTCCGCTAAATCAACCAAGCATATCTTCAATTCGAGATACCAGACCATTGAATGAATTTATTCAAACTGATTACACCACGGCCAAGGAAAAAGCGTTGAAATCATTCAAATCAGGTGACTATACATTGGCATTGGAATCGTATACCTCCTGTCTTTCGGTTTTACCCCCAAATCATGAATTACGAGTTGTGATATTGTCGAACTTGGCATCAGTGAACAAATTACTGGGTCATTTGAGAGACAGTTTAAATAATATAGATGAAGCAGAGAAATTGTTTACACCAGATGAAACTACCAGTGAGAAAACTACTATTTCAGATAAATCTGCGAAGTACTGGAATATCAAGTTACTTTCAGTGAAAGCTGAAGTATTGGAATTATTAGAAAAGTATCCTGAATCATTACTGCTGTATGTCACGTTGATCCAAAAGTTCAACTGCAATGACAAGAAAATCATGGACGGGAAAAGACGAGTCGATAGAATTGTCAATCCACAGAATTATGCCCCACCCAAATCTAGCAAATCACCGACACCAACGAGATCACAAACTCCAGTTGCTCCGAAAGCTAAAATACTGAGTGATGACGAAATTGATCCATTGGTAAAGGACAACATCAACACGAAGATTCAACAATGGGCCCAATCCAAGCAGAATAATTTAAGAGCAATGTTGACCAATTTGAATGAAATCATCCCATCGACGGTCAACATGAACGATAAGTCAAGAAACTTAACCTTGAATGATTTGATGTTGCCCAAACAAGTTAAGATTCAATACATGAAGGTTATTAGTAGTATACACCCAGATAAATTGGCTTCTCAGCCAAAAGAGCTGGAATTGACATGTACTGGGGTGTTTATAATATTGAATAAAGCATGGGAGGATTTCAAACAAACAAGTTAGATTAGTACAAAAATATGTAGTAAAATACATAGTAACCTATGGCATTCTTTTTTTTTTTTTTTTTCGTTTTTATATATGAATCTAACCAAAACATCACTGATCCTTTTTCTTACCATATCAAACCTGATATGGCAAACAGCCAAAACGCTTTAATATCCTTTCGATACCATCCATACCTGCTTCCAAATGATGCAACTCAGGACCATAACTGATTCTAACAAAATGGTACCAGATGATTTCTTCAATATGAGCCAAGTTCTGAGGGTTAATCAAGAAGAAAAAACCAGGAACAACGATTACTCTTTCATGTAAACATTCATGGAAGAATCCCAATGCGTTACTCAACTTTCCAGGTAAGTGACTTAAATTTAACCACAAATAGAAGGTTGAGTTTGGGATTGTCTTTTTCGTAAACGGGAATCCCATCTTGACTAATCTGCCAACAACATAATCACGTTTCATCTTGAAATGCATTTGCAAGGCTTTCATTTCTTGTTTTACTTTTAATGGCTCCAAAAAATCAACAGCAACGTGTTGCAAGGGGGAATTGGAACCACCATCCAAGTAAGATCCAGCTGATGAAAGCGCGTTGATATAATCTTCAGGACCAAGGATCCAACAGATTCTCCAACCTGGCAATCTAAATGCTTTGGTTAACCCATTCAAAATCAAAACTGGGTCACGGTTTACATCGTCAACATATTCAGCAGAACTTATCGATGAACCAGTACATCCTTCATCATAATAGTAATGAGAATAGAACTCATCCATGATAAGCAAACATTTCTCACGACACATACGGTGCAATTCATGTAATTGATCTCTAGTTAAACAATTACCAGTTGGATTTCTTGGATTGGATGTCAAGAGTGCTCCCATACCCCTGGTTAATTCGTCTCTAATCAAACCAAGATGCATTTCAAAGTTATCCATTTCTTTCAAGGGCACTGGAATAGGAGAGAAGTTTTTCATCGTAGCGATAAGTTCCGAATAAGCAGTATAATCAGGAAGGAAAAACGACAAATAAACATCGCTGATAATAGTAGCAATTCTGGTCAACCCAGCCCTACCTCCTGGAACAATACAAACATTCTTGTAGGTATACTTAGATGCTTTGCGCTGACGATAGGTAACGTTGTAATAATTAGCAACTGCCTCTCTAAGTTGCTTAATTCCAGCAGTAGGAGCATATTCACGATAATCTACTGGCAAACTAATTTGGGTTGGTCTTGGGAAAGAACCAGGAATGGAATCGCCATGCTCAGGAGCACCCTGTCCCAAATTAGCCCAGTCTCCCACATTCTCTGAATCGTATCCATACTCCGAAGCTCTCTCAGTAGCCCATAACACCCCTGTCGAAGATTGCTTGGTGTTTAATGCTGGTTTGTACGTGGTTTCATCAAACCTTGGCTTTGGCAATGGGATTGGTGAACCTTCTCGACCGTATTCCAGCTTGGATAATTTGGAAATCAAGGTTTGTCTAAACGTAGTGTTTCTCATATAGGGAGTTGAAGGTGGATTTCTACCTGGAAGATGCTTAAAAGCATCACCTGGATGTTGAGGTTGCGGAGCTCTTAAATGGCCATCATTACTAGATTCAGCATGGTTGCTGCTAGTTGCTAGTTTACGAGTCTCCGATTCAAGAACATCGATTAAAGACGAGGCAGATCTTTGTAAAGCAGGTGGTAAAGTTGATTCTAATCTTTCGAATTCGACAATCTCTTCCTGTTCATCCTCAGGGTCATATTTAAACAGAGGGTTTAAGTGTGACATAGTGCTATTGGTTACTGAAGCCAAAGGGGAAAGAACAGATGTTGTTCGAGATTCGAGATAATTCTAGGAGTCGTCATGAATTACTGGCACGTACAACAGGGCTTTGATGGTAGAACAATGGATGGTCGTAGTCCGCAAATTCCAGTTCATCCCTTGGTAGGAGGGGAGAATTTCTGAGGGTCGCCTATGCTTTATTGCACTGACTACTTGTGACACAAAACGAGCAGAAACAAAAAATAGAGGTGGGGAGTCTCGTCTGCCCAGACAACCGAAAAAATCGGACAGCCAAAAAAAAAAAATACAAAACAAAAAAAAAAAATAACAGAACTGGCAATACGAGAACCCATAACAATCCCTAAGGCAACCACCACATTCACCATGGAAAACCCACACGAACAGACCCATAATGCGTTGTTATCTAGAATAATTAATAATATGGTATGTCTGACCATCAGTTACTTTTTGGAAAATTCGAATACCTGAATACTAACACACAACTCAATAGGAGAACTTGAATGAGTCGGTTGTGGCAGTTAACAAATCCTTGACACATATAAACAACAACAACCTACAGACAGAGATATTGGCACAAATGTGGGAGAACTACATTAGAAACTCCAGGTACAATTTAGAAGTAACTGGTCTCAGGAAGGAGCCACTTCCACAAATCAAAGATCAGGACATGTGATGTCGACTTCTAATCTTATGCAACAGTCATCCCCTAAATATTCTTTTCAAGTCTCTCTATGCTTCATTGTCAAAGGTAATATTTAGCTGTATATTAAATGTAAACCGATACAACACTTCGAGTTACAATCCCGCAACAATAAACAATAATACAAATCGATGATAGGATGATGCATCAATACTCAGACCAACTCATGTAACTTCACAATAACTTTTCTTCCTCTCCTTAATTTTGGGTTGGCAATAATCCAAATCTCTTCTTCAATGTCACTCTTTGTCTGGAATATTTGTCATCAGGGGAGAATCTAGCTGGGTGTGCTGATTTGGTAATTTCACCGGATTCGGTTAGCTTGTTCAAGGTATATATTCTCTTGCCCTCAGTGTCTAAAGTGTACATCAAATGCATGTTGGATATAGGTAATGTTAATGTGTGGTTTGGATAGTCAATGATAACTCGATGAGCTGAAAAATCAAAAAAAAAAAAAAAAAAAAAAAAAAAATTGATGAAACTAACGAAGAGAGAAGAAAAACTGTCATAATTCACACGACAAAAACACGTGAAAAGGATCACCTGACCAGAAATTTTGCTAACGTAATTACAATAAGTTTATCATTTTAAAATGATAGATCTGGAGACGGATAATCAGATTCAATATTTCCTTATTCAATCTTTCTTCGAAGCTTTCCACATTGTGAAGATTCCTTGGAGAGAGTAACACAAAGACATAGAAAAAGCTTATTCACGGGTAATTTCTACGTCCCGTTATAACCTATTACGGGTACTATCATTGCCTCCTTGACTTTCCATCCATCTTCTTATATATACATTGATGATATGGTTTGCAACAAACAGTGAATCCATTGTTATTGCCTCGGCTAATTTGGTGGGAGCTGGGGGTCGGCTGTAATATGCACAAAGCTTTTTTTGCTGGCTCGTGGTAATGGATATCTCCTTGTTAATCCGTTTTTTTTTTCCCCACAATAACCACAACAGGAAACAATATTTATATCCCACTCTGTCCCTTGATTCCCAAATATTTCGAAATCGTTTCTTTTGATTTTATAGATACAAACCCATGTCTTCACCTGAACTCACCGATATTAGATCTCCTATAGACCAAGAGAAGTTAAAGCAGTTTCTCAAGCTGTCTGGCTCCTCTTCCAAAATTCACTTTGGTCACAATGCAACTATCCCACTGGATTTTGAAAACATTCAACAGTTCACATTTGGGCAATCCAATCCTACTTATATGATTACGGCACCGGATGGTAGGAGGTTTGTTTTGAGAAGAAAACCATCCCCTAACTCCAAATTGATTTCCAAGCTGGCTCATGCCGTGGAAAGAGAATTCTTCATTTTGAATGCCATCAATGTCTTAAATGCTGAGTCCGAACATATGGTTCCTGTGCCAACAGTCCACTGTTTGTGTGAAGACGAATCTGTGATTGGATATGTGTTTTACCTCATGGATTATGTCAATGGTATTCAAATTAAGAATCCTAGTATGCCAGAGATCAATGAACAGGATCAAAAATTATACTGGAAATCCATTATCAAAACCATTGCCGCTATTCATTTATTGGACGTTGAAAAATTGATTTCCTTATTACCAGCATCCCATTTCCCACAATTCCAAAATGTTGCAAAGTTAAGGAGCACGTCGTATTTTGCTCGTCAAGTGAAAACCTTGAACAACATTCACAAATTGCAGAGTCAACACGTTGATCCCATTCCCAACTTTGACATCATCACCTCATGGTTGGTTCAAAACGCACCTCAGGATCCGGACAAGTTAACTTTGATCCATGGAGATTTGAAAATCGACAATATTTTGTTTGATCCGGAAAGCAAAACCGTTTGTGGTGTTTTGGACTGGGAATTGACCACCATCGGTAACCCACTTTTTGATTTGGCAAATTTCTTACAAGCCTTTGAGTTGCCAAACAAGTTGAACCGTATGTTATACTATCCACAAAAGACAGAAATGGGTAGAGAAAGTGAACATTCTGTCAAATTCTTGTATGAAAAATTACGGGAATATCAGAGTTTGGTAACCTGGTCGAAAAACAATCCAAGAAACAACCCGTCCGATTTGTGGCCCATTGGACATACATTTGGGTTACTACGTCTCTGTGTTATAAGTCAAGGTATTGCCATGAGAGTTAAATTGGGAAATTCTTCCAATGCCAAGAGTGCAAAAGGTTATGCATCGATGTATCCATATTTGAGCGAGCTTGCCATGGGTATTGTATCTAAAACCAAAACCACACCGTCTTTATAGGAAACTAGACAATTAGAGAATAGATTAAAAATGCGAGTTGTAATTGTGATGTATCTTTAATAGTGGCAAAATCCACAGAAAATACAGTCTTTTTACATCCAGTGTGACTAAATTGTTTAAACGATTTGTAGAGAAATGTTCATATTAACGTGGACAGATTTATTTACACCAGTGCAAACCAAATGTTTTATATTACGTGAATAAATAATTTCATACCAAGAATGCATGAGATACGGTATGAATTTAAATCATCTGCTATGGCGAATCAAACAATTGGCTTCGTATAAATGACTTTGTTAAGATACCCTTGTCAAGCGATTCTAAATATAGAATATCTAGTAATAGCGGGCAATCTTACCCACTGAAATGTGATCTACGTGGACGTGAACATCTCATCCTTGGTGATCTGCTGACTTGGTTAGGAGGTGGAAGAAAGTCAGTCGATATTTGGTGGTGCACAGGATAACCGGAAAAAAGAAAATTAGTCATCGTCCCACCATTTACGGTGACGCACTAGTAACCTCAACAGAAAGATAGAAAAAAAAAAAAATTTTAAATTTTTCACCTTTTTCACCTTGAATCTGCCATCATATAACAGAACTCACAACACTACCATGTCCTCATTCGGAACATTGTTCAAAGTTACCACATACGGAGAATCACACTGTAAATCAGTCGGATGTATAGTAGACGGCTGTCCGCCAAATTTAGCCTTAACTGAAAGTGATATACAGCCCCAATTGACCAGAAGAAGACCTGGCCAAAGTAAGTTATCCACCCCACGTGATGAAAAAGACTTGGTTGAAATCCAAAGTGGTACCGAAAACGGCTTAACTTTGGGTTCCCCAATTGGAATGATTGTTAGAAACAAAGACCATCGTCCAGGTGACTATAGTGAAACTGATTTGTACCCAAGACCAAGTCATGCTGACTGGACCTACATTCAAAAATACGGCACCAAGTCCAGTTCAGGAGGTGGTAGATCATCAGCCAGAGAAACCATCGGTAGAGTTGCTGCTGGAGCCATTGCTGAAAAGATCTTGGCCAAAGTGAACAACGTTGAAATCGTTGCGTTTGTCAGTTCTATCGGTGAAGTTTCCATGAATAGATCTCCACAAGATGCCGGATTCCAAAATATCTTAAACACCATCACCAGAGAAGAAGTCGATGGAGTTGGTCCAATCAGATGTCCTGATGCTGGTGTCCGTGAAGAAATGGTTAAAGTCATTGAAAAATACCGTGATGCCAAGGATTCCATCGGTGGGGTTGTGACTTGTGTTGTCAGAAACTGTCCAATTGGTATTGGTGAACCATGTTTTGACAAATTGGAAGCTAAGTTGGCCCATGCCATGATGTCCTTACCAGCCACTAAAGGGTTTGAATTTGGTTCCGGTTTTGAAGGTACCAAGATTCCAGGTTCCAAACACAATGATCCATTCTACTACGATGAAGATTTCGGGAGATTGAAAACGAAAACCAACAACAGTGGTGGTGTTCAAGGTGGTATTTCAAATGGTGAAAACATTTACTTCTCTGTTGCTTTCAAATCCGCTGCAACTATCAGTCAAGAACAAGAAACTTCAACTTACGACGGGAAAGAAGGTGTCTTAGCTGCCAGAGGTAGACATGACCCTAGTGTGACTCCAAGGGCTGTCCCAATTGTTGAAGCCATGACAGCTTTGGTGTTGTGTGATGAATTCATGATCCAACAAGCTAGGACTTCCACCAGATTGTTAGTACAAGATAAATAGACGATGAAAGTAAGGCACATAGTTACTACAAAAGAATAAGCTGAACTAAAGGGTAGACGTATATACGATTTCCTAAACTTTAATAGATATGACTAGCATGGTGCTGTGTTTTATTAATAATTATACATCTATTAATACAAACGTACTTTACGTTTTCTTGCTCGTCGTCGTCAGCAATTCATCTATATATTGAATGTCAATTGCTCTAAGAATGGGGCCAAATCTTCCTTTTTAATCTCAACCAAAGATGCTTCGAAGAAATCCTTCTTCATCTGTGCTCCTGATATTTTAGAAAATGCATTGTTTGTACCGGTACCCAAAACAAAATATGTGTTGGGCAATTCTGCAGCCACCACCAACGGCTTACGTGATAACTGTTTTAGGTATTCCAGTAGTCGGTTGGATAGTTTGATTAACATGACAGGGTTACCAAAATTCAGGTTTGATGATTCATCCTTGAGAATGCAAAGTCGGTACACTTTCAAGTTTTTGATCAATTTTTGATCTAGAACAAATTTCACGGTTTGGAATATCATTTTCTGCACCAATTTCGCGGCTAACAACCCTTTGTCTAAACTGGCATTATTGGCAATCCCGAACGAACTCACTGAGTCAAAAGCTGACCAAAAGTTTCTTATATAGCTTGCTTCCCTGTTCTTGATCTCTCGCCTGATTATTTCATCTTCATCATCGATATCATCTTGGTCGTTGTTGCCCGTGGCTACACCTGTTTCCAACAAGGCAGTTAAAGCAACAGCAACATCCATTGACGCTACTCCGCTTTTATAAAATATATCAACCACGGGAAGGTCGGGGAGATATTTTTTCAATAATGCAGGAAGTTTGTTCTTTATAGGCACGTCCAAGTATTGCCATTGTTGTTTGGCAGCCACAATTGGGATTCCCATTTTCGCGAGAATCTGGTTTATTCTTTTATCTCCATCAATCCAGTTGTATAGTAATGCTTCATACAATGACGAATGTCGCAATAACGGAAGATAAATCGCCCTTTCAATGGAGATTCCCGATTCATCAGACAATCTCCGTACCTCATCCACAAAAATCGAACAGTCGTACCCACTTGTTCCAATAATGGCCAACCACAAATTCTCCAGATTGATTTCACCTATTGCATTAACTAACCCGTAAACACTCATTGAACACGACGAAACCACCGACGATGACTGGTTGTAGTAAGCTTGTATTTTGTCCTCATTGGCAGTTCTGGTCTCTTTTCGTAACATACGTGCATGAGACATTTGTTCATTTCCCTCGTCCGCGTCAGTGTGATCGGCATCTGAATCATCTTCATCTTCCAGATCTTCTTCCCCCATTTCGACTAGTGTCTTATATGCTTCCCTCTCACTCTGTAAGTTCCCATCGATGTATCCGTTATCGACACATATCACCATCGCTGATCCAAACAAATTGTCAAGATTCCACGGCCTGTGCCCGTCTATAACATATATTTTCCTGGTCATCAAGTAATTGTCTGGCTTAATGGCATCCAAATCATTATCATCCACAGTGTGATCCTTGAGATCATTGTCTCCGAGGAATTCTTCTGGGTTCAAGTCAAAGAAACCTTCCAAATCCAACATGGCCCCACATCCAATAAGTATGATATTACTAACATCTGAGTCCAACTTTTCGTAATGTCCTCTCAAGTCTGAGTATCCAGTCACAGGGATTAATTGGTACTGTATCAATTCTTTTCGTAATAACAAACTCCAAATCTTGGCCGCACACAATGCATCCACATCCAAACACGAAACAAAAAGAACCAATTTACATGTGGAATGGGATAACGAAGATCGCTTTATATCTTGGAACGCCTTTGCATATTGGTTCGGCGTTATATACATTGTTGAATGGGGTTCCCCTGCGAGTTGTTGATGGTGGTGCTAAATGTTTCACGAAAATCTTTTTCCTTAACGAAGAAAAAATTGCTGGCGCTCATGATGTCGCGCGTATCGACCACGAAAAAGAATTACCCACACTATCGCAGACACATACACGCGTTCCAATGCTACCTATGGCTAACACAACCAGTAGAAGAACACATATAGTTTGAGCTATCAAATATGGAGTAACATAAAGATTTACTATTTTCATGGAAATTGGAGGTTGACTGACGTGAGTGAAAGTATGTGGGAATGGCCAAAACCTCGTCTAGTCAATGAAACGTTGCGAAGCAGTTCCAACACGAAAGAAACGTTTTGAAAGAGAGAGAGTTTACAGTCAATTTGTAATACTAATCTAAATACCTAGGCACATCCGTTTGTGAACGTTTTATTTAACGGCAATTATATAATATAAATGGTTCCAGAAAAATTCACAGTCATTTATTAGTAGCGTCCCCCACGTATGGGATCCCCCAAAATACCGTGTACGAAAGTGGAGGATAAGGAGAATTAAGTACACCAATCACCAACTACTTTGTTTGGGCGTCTTTCTTTGAAGAAATATTAACCATGCATCAATGCCCCACATCATGCCCCACATTTTTGTTGATTACGAGTATTATTGTAGTTAGATCTAGTGCAATTGACAACCCTGAGGTGTGCGTTCTGGTTGTGGTGGCACAGAGAGATCGTCGGTGCAAGTTTGGTTTCGCTTACATATCCAAATGGCAATTATTTTTTATCCTATGCACTCGTTTTTCCGAAGTTAATCCGAGCAACATAGTAGCTATACTACCAGTTTATACGTCCACCAATGAGCTACAGACAAACTGGCAAGTAGATGCGATCGCTTATACTACCCTATTTTTGCGTCTGGTGCTCCGTGTGACCTGTTCTTGCAAAGTGGTTAGAAGTCTGCTAAGGGAAAACAAAAAGGAGGATCCCCCACGTTTTCCCAATGGTTTGGGGGATCCCCCCAGATCTCCAGATCTTTGCTGTGGATGACTAGAAAATGAGAAAAAGAAACTGCATGACGGAACTGCAAAGTCATTAAATGAGATCTGGTAACTTTTGATAACTATGGTTCTGGGTTGAAAAATTCATGAAAGTGATGGAGCACATGGCTTGGATTAGTTCTCTTTTCACGAGGAAATTTCACCTAGTGATTGTTCGCCTAATCTGTCAGATAACCCTGCGGTGGGGGGTGAATGCGGCCACGGTATCTGGGGTATTCCAACAAAGAGCAATGAGGAAAAACTCGTTGCACAAATTCTCCGATTTCAGTGTAAAACAATAGCGCTTTGTGAGTTTTTGCTTTTCTTTTTTTTTTTTTTTTTTTTTTTTTTTTTTTTTTTTCCTATTAGTCTTTTTTTTAACTTTTAATTATACCCTTAAAGCCCATCCCCCAAACTTAAATATAAACAATATCCAGCAGCTGAGTGTCTGTTCAGATTTGTATAAATAGAGATCAGTATCTCTCAACATTTTTTCATAATCCCACTCATTCCTTTAATCTATTCATCATCATCATCATCATCAACAACATTATCAACTCCTCATTGCCATGTCTGATGAAAAATACTTGGACTCCTACGATACCACTCCAAAGAATAACTCCATGCTGTCAGTTGAGTCCAAAATCCTGGGTGAAATCATCCCACAACCTGAGAGGAAGAAAGAAAAGAGAAAATGGTTCAAGATGAAGAACTTATTTGAAAAAGTGGAAGATAGACCAACTCCACCACAAGTCTACAACTACAGAGTTTATATGACAGCCATTATGGCATCTGCAGCTGCCATCATTATTGGTTACGATGGCGGGTTCATTGGAGGTACCGTTGCCTTGGATTCTTTCAAACAAGAATTTGGTCTTGACAACTCTGCTCATTCCAGTTTCATCATTTCCAACGTCATATCTGTTTTCCATGCTGGTTGCTTTTTTGGTGCCTTGTTTTCTTATCCGTTTTCTTTCTACCTCGGTAGACGTATCCCATTAATTATTGCTGCCGTCTTAATCACAGCTGGTTCTGGTATTATGTTGGCTGCTTCTTCAAGCGTCGGCTTGGGTCCTATTTATGCTGGTCGAGTCATGGCGGGAGTAGCCGTGGGCTTTTCCACAAACTTGACCGTGGTCTATATTTCCGAAATTGCTCCCCCAGCAATCAGAGGTCAGTTGACTAGTAGTTACGAAATCGGTTGGAGAGTGGGTGACTTAGTTGGGTTCTGGATTAACTATGGTGTCGACTCTCATATTCCTGACGGAAGAAAACAATGGTTTATTCCTTTTGCTATACAATTGATTCCTAGTGGGTTGTTTTTACTTGGCAGTATCTTTATGAAAGAGTCCCCAAGATGGTTAATGCAAGTCGGCAGAG
Source organism: Candida frijolesensis (assembly GCA_030557105.1). Taxonomy (NCBI): domain Eukaryota; kingdom Fungi; phylum Ascomycota; class Pichiomycetes; order Serinales; family Debaryomycetaceae; genus Candida; species Candida frijolesensis. The sequence goes on along the minus strand of JAKTVH010000050.1, from coordinate 8,087 downwards.
ACGATGAAGCAATCAAAAATTTGACTTGGTTCAGACAATTACCAGAAGATGACGAATATATTATCTACGAAGTTAATCAAGTCAAACAGTCTATTGAGGAACAAAAACAGAAAGTTGGTTTAGGAATCTTGGACCCATTCTACGAAGTCTTTTTCCACAACAAGCTTGTCTTACGTCGTTTATTGATCACCATGACCATCTATGTTGTTTGTAACTTCTTGGGAATCCAATCCATCAATTACTATTCTCCAGTCATTTTCCAAAGTTTGGGTATTAAAGGTACTAACGCGTCATTGTTTTCCACTGGTATGTTTGGTATTGTCAAGTTTGGCTGTACATTCATTTATATTTTGTTCATTGTCGATACAATTGGAAGAAGAAAAGCGTTCATGGCTTCGTCAACAGTGTGTTCAATTTGTTTCTGGTACATTGGTGCTTATTTGAAAGTCAACGATCCAACGAAACCGGGTGTACTGGCTGGTCCAGGTGGTAGAGCTGCCATCGGTATGATGTACATTTGGATTGCTTCTTTCATTTTGGCCTGGTCTGGTGGTCCATTCGTTGTTGGTAGTGAAGTTTTCGATCAAAATATTAGATCTTTCGTGCAGGCTATCAATGCTGCCATGTCGTGGGTGCCAATTTTCATCATGTCCAGATTCACCACTAACATGATCCGTACTATGCATTATGGTATTTATTTCTTCTTTGCTGCGTTGGCGGTATGCACTATCCCATTCATCTTTTTCTGCTTGCCAGAAACAAAGGGTATTGCTTTGGAAGATATGGATAGATTATTCAGTCCTGAGTTACCTGCATGGAGAGCAAATAAGGTTGTTATGGCCGAAGTGCAACATGAAACGGAAGAAATTTTCCATGAAAATCACGAACAAGGTTTATTCACCGCAGCAGATAACAAGCCACAAACGGATAATGTAGAAGATATTTTGGTTAAGGAAAAAGTATAAAGCTATACATGTTGAATTAGTTGATTTCGATTTTAGTTAGGTTGTCATTATCGTTAATAAAAGAAAACATTGATATATGAGTCATACAATAAGCGAACGGACAGTAATAACCACGAAGTAGATTATTTCCTTGCGCATACGGCAGAAACGTCTTAATTGTCTATGCAAATGAAGAAGAACCAATCGAAAACGGGGATTGTAGGCTAATTTCACATTCTTCCCCAGATGAGACAATAGGGGGGTGGGTGCGAAACACAAAATAAAAGTGCGGGTATTAGTCATCAAGCGCAACTGCAAAAACCAAACAACACGGGAGGAGAACAATTTACGAACTCACGGCTAGGCCTAGTGATATATACATCTAACTGGCTGATTACTAATATACGTATGTTAACTAATAGAAAACTATATAAACACTGAAATGTATCTCTGAAACATGCAGATTGCTGAGATTCCTCTATCCAATAAACAACACAACAAACAATGACATCCTTAAAGAAAACCGATTCTTACGCGGAATCAACCAAATCCACTGCTTCTACAATTGCTTCCATAAAATCAAAGACAAAGAGTATTGCCACCAAACTCAAAGGAAAGCTGCCAGACAAGACACGAAAGGGTCCTTCACAAACAGAAACTATGGCAATTTATTTGTCCTTGCGTTGAATAGTCTGGTACTGTTTATTTGTTTTTTATTTCTATTTCAAATTTTTATCTCAGTTGAAAGTCTATAATGCTATATTTGTTTTTAGTATACAAATACACAAGTTTAATGTTTTTTAACCTGCTGCTGCAACTCCAGTAATGCATCTTGGTAGATTTCTTCATCCGACGATGAAACCAATTCTCTTACATTCAAATCAACGTCTTCCACTTCCCCCTTTCTACTCACATCTTTCATCAACGAATTGAACCAACCATTTTCCCCTTTACCAAAACAAAAACTGAAAGCATAACCAAGTTGGTTGGCTCTTGCAGTTCTACCAACCCTGTGAACGTACTCTCTTGATGAGTTAGGTAAATCATAATTCACCACATCCGTTATGGAAGTCAAATCGATACCTCTGGCAATTAAGTCAGTGGCAATCAAAATATCAATACCACCCGTGCTGAACTGTTTCAATATTTTGGATCGAACAGATGTTCTATTGTTTGTCGAGTTTATGAAGGCAACATTGATGTTAATGGATGACTTTTTGAACAATATTGTCAACAACTCAGCAAGTCTTATAGATGACTCATTGGATTTGGTGAATACAAGTACATTAGACAATTTGTTCTTGGAAATTAAAAATCGGGCCAATATCAAAGGTTTTAACGAATTTTTGGCCATACCCAAATGAATCTTGAATTCTGACAAGGTATTAGGAAGGGTGAATATTTCATTTACTAATTGTTTGGAATCATTAACAATGATTAACCGAGGTTTGAAAAACTTCAAGCTGGATAACTTACCTGCATCTGTGCTTAATGTGGCTGAGAATACCAATTTTTGCACCGGTAATCTCCATTCTTCTGAAATATTTACATCTGCTTGCATCTTTTCCAACAATATCTGTGACCAATTTTGGAAACTTTGATTCAATAATCTATCGGCTTCATCAATGATCAAATACTGCAAGCTTGACAAACTAATAGAGTCGCCAATCAAATGTTCCACAAGACGACCAGGTGTACTGACAAGAATATCCGGCACGGAATTCACCAATATTTCTTTTTCGTCACTGATCGAAATATCATTCTTCAATGCCATGATTTGTAGGTTTGTACCACTTGCCAATTGCAACAACGTGGACTTGACTTGGTTAATCAATGGCTTTGTCGGCACCAATATAATGGCCCTTACTCTAGGAACCACTCTTCTATGTAGACTTTCAATGATAGGAATCAGATAGGCTAATGTTTTCCCAGAACCAGTGGATGCATTGACAAGAATATCACCAAATGCGTCCGGCATGAGTTTGTGTGATCGTATTTCTGGAAGCATTATATCCAACACGCTGACTTGTACTGCAAAGGCTGCAGAAAACCCATTATGTTCCAAGTTTCTAACCATGAATGGGGACAATTGGAAATCACCAAATGGTTTGGTATTAGCAGGTGAAGTATATTGTGGCTCTGCTAACCAGTCTAAGTTCTTCAAATGAGTTGACATCGACGAGAGTCTTTTATCCCTGGGTAACTCTGGTTGTGGTAATGGACCAAGATCTTGTGTTTCCAATTGCTCTTCTTTCTCCTGTTCTTCAGAATCATCGGATGTGGCAGCCTTAGTTGTGGACTGTTTGAATTTGTCAAACACGGACTGATGCTTATTTATGTACTCCAAGTCAGGTTCTGCTTCCACTGATTCCAACACAGGCGATTCATCTATTTCCATTTCATCATCTTGCTCTTCTTGTAATTGTTCATTTTTCTTATCGTCTTCTGCCTCTTCTTCTTCATTTTCCTCATCGCTTGTTTCATCCTCCAGAGAAGAAGAAGATTCATCGGAAGCCTCTTCTTCTGACATTTCAGCGTCACTCAATTTTCTCTTTCTTGGAACAGGATCTACTGTCTGTTGTGGTTTAGTTTGAGGCGTATCCTCAACTGGGTTATAACGTTGGCCAAACATGGAGATGAGGATAGTTGTTAGAAGCTCATCTGAAAGATACATGTATTTGATTTTATTTTTTTTTACTACATATTTTTTTGCACTCAATTGGGACTGAAGGATCAACTGGCTCCTAGAACATAAGATGAGCTCTTTGTTGCAAATAGCACATACTGGTTATTAGAGCTGATGGAAGTTATATACGTACTTCTTTTAGTATTTTAGTTTATAGATGTTACAGAATGCTTGACACAAGACGATTTCACAGTTGTTTCACGCTATGAGCATGCCTTACGCGAACACATGAACGATGTGGTTAGGATTCAGACTCTGGGGCGGAGGAGATTATGATAATACCTAATAGGGTATTATATATAGGTGTATAAAGCGACAGATACGTGACCCCCTGAATATGAAAGGGACTAGTTGTATACTGTTAGTCTACGACTGTCTACAATCGTGTATCGAATGAGCACTCCAACCAAACCGATTCATAGCGCGCACTGAAAAATCACTAACGAAAAATTTTTCTTTATAAAGCGACTAGTTGACTAACGAACAAAACAAACCAACTAGCACCATGTTCCCTACAGTAGTAAGATTAGGTTCCCGTTCAGCTTGGAAAGGTCCACATATTGTCCCATTACCTATTGCCAACGCCATAGCAAACAAGACCCCAATAAGAACCAAGGCTAGAAACTGTACTATTATCCCACAATTTGTTGGATTGAAGTTCGAAATACATAATGGTAAAGAATACGTGGAAGTCGAAATAAGTGAAGGTATGGTTGGCTCAAAATTGGGTGAATTTGCACCAACTAGAAAAAGATTCATGTATAAATACTCCAAGAATTAGAATATATTTCCCTTGTATATAATAATATGTTTATTTAAATTCTAAGTTATAAAAAAAAAAAAATGAAAGAAAGAAACAAAAGAGGGAAGTTTACCTTCCACCTCTTGGATTGTAATCATCAAGTCTAGCTTGTCGTAATTCTCCTGTCCTATCAATACTTGGCCAGTTGCCCCAACCGTTCAATCTGATCACCACACAAGAAGCATTGTCATCCCCTCCCACATATTCTACAAACTTTACAAGTTGCTCAGCACACCATTGTGGGGTGGCAAAGGTTTGACCTCTCATGTTAACGTTTGTCATTACGATATCGCCAATCTCTTGGTCTGTTAACACGTTTGTCACACCGTCGGTACACAAAACGATAAAACTTTCATCTCCACCCAATCCACCAATGGTATGTCTTTGGATTTCTTCAGGGGTTAAGAACTCTTGAATAGCAGCCAGGTCCCCAACGATATACTGGTTGAAGTCAGGTTCCGCTATCACTCCGACGTCCTTGTAATCTATATCTCCAAATGCACGTGTGTTTGCCAATGCAATGAATCTTTCTTCACCAAAAGAATCAGTCATGAAGAAATTTGCAGCATATTTTCTCAATCTTTGCGCCTCCACCGGGTTCAGGGGGTGATGGTCTATAGTCAACAGATGTGCAACACCATGCTTGTCAACTAAGATCGCCCTGGTGTCCCCCACATGGGCTATACTCAATCTTGAAATTGTGTGTCTGTTGAAAAAATAGTTTTCAAAAAATGGCTGAAAAGTGCCAGGTTTGGAGTAGATAGTTTCAATCAATGCTGAAGTACACGTCGATCCCGACTTTTCCTCCTTGCTAAAGAACTTATAATCTGCATCCAAGTAACTTAACGGCACTCTAACGGACAAGTCGTCGCCCGAGAAGTTCTTCAACACCATTTTTTGCTTTTCCCATTTCTCCACGTTCTCCTTTCTATTCTTATACCACCGTTTCCAGTATCCATTGATGTTCTTGGCATAGTCCTTGAACAATTCCTCCTGTTTGGTGGTGTCCTCTACTAATTGATCCAGATCTTCGATTATTGCCGATAAATTCTCCGCCAAATATGAGGAACATTGATCCCCACCATGTCCATCGTATATTGTGAAAGCAAATACTTGGGAGTCTTTGATATTGAGTAAGTTCCCACTATACCTATCTTCATTGTTCAAACGACGAAGACGGTTTGTGCAATGGCCCAAATGCGAAGGACTCTTCAAGATTGGCACCCGAAGTTTACCTATTTTGGACGGACTACTGGAAAACCTATTAGTTACGGCCATTGCAGTGAACGTGACTGTGTTGGAAATATGGCGTGTTTGAAGTAGTGGAGATGTGTGTTGTTTGAGTCTACTTAGCATGTTGGTTGATGAGCGTGGTGCTGGTGTGTGTACCATGCAGTTGTGAATGGATGTAATTGTAGATAGAGGAAATATAGTTTAGTTTAGCGATAAACGAAGTAGAAAATAAAATAGAAGACTGCACCGATTCCGACACGCTAAAAAAAAGAAAAATAATACTCCAGCCCGGGGAAGTTGGACCTGGCGAAAAAAGTTGCGACGGACATGTACATCCGCAAACTGAATACTGATCTAATCTCTCTCTTTCTCTGTATGTATGACACGTCTATTTATTAGTGCATGGCAAAAGAAAACTGTATGAATCTATAACACCAAATTCTCTTCTTCGTCATCGTCATCGTCATCGTCATCGTCTCCATCTCTATACGGTCTATTAATATTATGGCTAGTGTTGTTACTACTTCTGTAGTTGTTCGTCCATCCATTAAACGAATTCTTTAAAGATGACCACAATCCATTTCCTGTCGGACTGGGATCAACTATAGACCCATTATACATCGACGGTACTTGTTCCTCGTGATCGATTCTGTTATTATTACTCAATGAATCATGAAACTCTCTTCTGTTTCTCTCATAGTTCATGTTGGCCAAATCCTCGTGGGTTGGGTTGTTGGTCAAATGAAATGGACGCAAGCGTAAATCACGTCGTGATATCTCGCGATTCACAATCCTTTTAGCCTCAGCTATCTTGGAAAATCTTGGATCATTGGCGTCTTCGTCGTCATCGTCATCGAAATTTGCCCATCCGATTTTCTTCTTGAGTTTGTCGTACACATGGAATATAGCCAAGAAAACTGGAATCAAAATCAATCTTGGTATCCAGTTATTCAATAAATTGAACAAACCCGTAAGGTGAATTGACTGACCATACCATGTTTCAAAGATGCAGCTTCTATCCACTGATAATGTAATAAAGTTATAGCTCAATGGAATGGCCATTCTTGCAATATACATGGTGTACCAGCATGTCAGTACCGGGTCGGAGTTTCTTGGAACCAAATGATACATGTTGAAGATCTTCAACTGTGTTAAAGACGACAATGCAGCAAATAACATGTACGCAAAGAATGCAGCAGCAAGCAAAAACTGTAATGTGCCATTCTTGTACGCTCCAGATGTGAAAATTGTGACGTTCAACAATGAAAGATTAGTGGAATGGAAGAATTCCGATTCCAAGATAATGAAAGAAACAATGGCCAAAAGTATTGCACCAAGTCTATTGGCAATCGGTCCCACCCAGTTTTTAAGTTCATTTGTTTTTGGTTGTTCCAAATCAATAATTCTCAGGATCAAAGAGTTGAAAGCCGACTCATATCCAATATATTTATGTAAGTTTTTATTGAATTCAGACTGTAATTTGCTCATAAATTTTGGGGTCATTTGCTCTCTTTCAATAATGGTATTATCGTGCATGTACTGTCTCTCCACCTGTTCTTTGATATCTTCTGGGATTTTTGAATACATTCGTAATATGGAATCTCTGAACTCGAAATCTTCAGAGACATCGCTTGTGAAATTAAGCTTCAATCGTAAAACTTGTAGCACGTTGTCTTTGAATGACACTTTTGTGTCTTCAAGATCATCCGACAATCTAAGCAACCTCAAATAGCTGTGATGTAACTCACTTGAAGAAGACCCTTTGATCCAATAGTTTCTCGGAATACTTATCAATCCATGGCCCATTAACCAGGTTGCTAAAATCAAGGAATAAATATGAGCAAGTGCAATCACCATTAATTTCAAGTGGTTGAAGCTCAACCCGACTTCAAACATTAGGTAAAGTATTCCCAAAAGAGAAACGCCCAACATCATTGCTTGAAATTTCAAGTTCTCTTTGAAGGAATCTTGAATCTTGCCCCAGGTACTGCTGTAGCCGGATCGGTAAAATTCTTGCAACATGGGCAAGAGAAACCATGTCAACACGAAAGTGATCCAATAATTAGCTTTCCAAATATGTAAGATCACATTATCAGGTAAGCTGAGCCAAAGGTCGCCTTCGGAAGTCTTCTGGGTCCAATCAATAGGCAACAAATAAACCAATGATAGTGGGATGAAAACGGCCAAAGCCAACGGTACCGTTAAGTATGCGGGGTATCTGAATACATTTATGTGGTAATTAATTCCAGCTACTGAGAATAAAAGGATTAATACGTAGATAATTAACGTTGCCCACATTGGGATTGATTTGCCATGGGAAGAGGAAATCTGGCAATCTTTGAATGTGAGTTTTTTTTTTTTTTTCCTGAGTGCCAAAACAAACCACGAACAAAAGAGAAAAAAAATAAGGGAAGCCGCAATT